>JAKRRZ010000658.1:0-17601 GCA_022627015.2 Podosphaera aphanis | reverse complement strand
ATGTCAGATGAATGGATAATTACTGTAAATTAGCCCGTAGATATTACTAGGGGTAGACCCTGTACAAAGCCCAATGGACAGGGAATACCCTTTTGACATTCCGGACCCATGTATGAGAGTATATAGAATGGCTAGGATGTATCCCTATAATAGCCCCTGTATATAAAATTTCCAGCTGCCTTCACTTACCCCTGAGCCCCTGTACCGTATTATTTTTGTACTCTTGAAAATGAGCCATTAAAGAAATAATGAAGAACTTATCCATCCGACGTAAAAAGTTTGCCGGGAAATTTAGGACGGTACGCTTTAGCATCATATTCTGTAAATTAGTAGCTTAAAATTCAAGTTTATCACTCAAAAGTGAGGTTTGAAACCCATTTCTGATAAGAAAATTTCAACTTTTCTGATTCAGGTAAACTTACGGAAAAAGTGTCGGATAAAAATTGCTAATTACCTTACAAATAAGTCATGTTTGAACCCCCCTAATACGATGTCCCTACAGAGCGGGCCAGATAAATCAGTGGTATACCATCCAACTCGTTTCATTCACATTCATTAAGAAAAATTTACACCAAATACATTGATTTACCAAAAGAATTTAATTCTACTATCATAGCTTAAAGGCTGCATACAGAATGAGTTAAAAAAAAATATCCCTATAACTGATAAGAGTGAATAATACGCGTCCGAGGAATTTAAGCGGCATCGGAATTTCTGAGACTCCCGTACAAGGCTCTACTAATCACACCCTTGGATCGGATGGTGGTGTGGTACGCCGTCCTGGCCATTCTCCCAAGTAGAGTCTGGGTAGCCGTGGCACATGCCACACTTGAGACAAGAGAAAGCTGGTTCGTATCCAGCAGGACCCTCACACCACATTTCTCGCCTGGTCATGTATGCGACGATGTTGAAGCCACACAGGACAGCCGTGGGTGGGTGAAATGCGTTCCTGCGGCAGACATATACGGTTGAGGGTAGAAAGGGCCGTAAGGCACCTGACTTCGAGTTATGTCTTCAAATGATGTTCGGTGTGGGTGCCCCCTATGTCATGTTGTAACATCGCTCCATGTACCGCACCAGGGTCATTCGTGTCATAGCCTATAGGCTGCATACACAAGAATGATTAAAAAAAATAAAAATAAAAAAATCATTGACCGAGATAATGGAATTGATTGCTTATATTAGTAAAATTAATTCCCGTATTCATGTGAAGAAACGAGATGAAAAATTTTTGTGTGCCCCGACAATGAACATCCAACTACCGGTATTAGAAGCCATGAATCAACTGTGGATAATTTTTTCTCTCGCAAAACCAACCACTTGCACTCATATTTGTTTACGATATGTGATGCTCTGAAAGAATAAGAAATTAGTCATATTTCACATTAGCCAACGGGTCGGAAGCCACAGATAATTGGAGTAAAAGTAAAAGCATATTTTGGCCTTTTTCTCCGTTCATCAATGCAGGTTCCGACTGTAATTCTGTACTTATTTATCGTCCCGTTAATACATACGATTTGCTTAGAGTATTTAGAAAGAGGACTACCGAATTTTGATTCATCAAAAAAGTCCAGTTCCCATTATTTGATCATCGTCTCTGCTCGTTTCCTACCCTCTTCAGATTGTTCTGTACACACGGAAAACTCGTTGAAGAAAGGTGTATTGTTCTTTGCCTGTCATACCAGCGAAGATGTACATTTAGCTTAGTCTCTTCCTGGTGAACATCCTATCATCGTACTTTGTCTATAATTTCTACATCTGAAATCTACTCACCCTTAACTATCAATATCTATCCACCGTGTTTTCGAGATTTATACTCATTATACTACTATCGTGCAACTTGTGGCATAGCAACAACCACAAACATGGGAAACCCAAGGGTCTCACTTGATCCTAACTGCATCTTACATTTCAAATTAATCAGATCTCTCAAATTACTCTTGAAGAACAGCCTCTTACAATAGACTTGTGAAAGGACACAGAGTTTAGGTTTAATGGCAGATTCCGCAACTTTTTGTTGTCATGACCAGCCGTTAGATCCGAAATGTCGAGCAAAAGAGAGAAAGACAGGGGGGTTGAGTAGATAATACATCGTGCAGGCGTATAGCACAAGACCATACGGTGTAAAATCCGGTTGGCTCGATCTAAAGGGACCCTGTGACATGTCAGTCTTTCAGAAGATGCAGCCTGGATATCAGGTGTGATGAGGCATCCTCCTGGTCGATTCGATTTCTCAAAAGTCTGTCCCAGGTCACTGATCCTGTGATTCCTCAATTCCCAGATGCGACTTTTTGATTGGAAGAAACTAAAACAAAAAACCAAACCTTTCACAAATATTCTTTACCAGCGAAGGGTACACCAGCAGTCTGTGTAGAGCGGAATGGAACATCGCCGGTATAAATAGTATCGGCATGATACTTTATCTCTCTCTATCTTCCCTCCACTGTATCCCCATAACCATACTTCGAACTCTCCTGGAAAACTCTCGAAATTTCTTTCCCTTCTCCCGCAACAGATCCGATTTCCGTCTCGTGCTTGTGCCCTACGACTTTATTCCTCCATCGGGTGGTAGTGTCAGACAAAATCGATGAAGTAGTTGATTATATGAATACTATTGGCGACGAAAAGCTTGTGTGGAGCAAATCGGTCGGTTGAATAACTGTGTTGTCGAGGACAGAAAGCTGGAGTAAGGGCGTGTCAAAGAAAACATCGACTAGCTGGGAGTTTGACAGAGGCCTACGACGACACCATTCGATCGTCGTCTCGGAGCACACTGGGCGTTTCCAATGGGCACGGCATAGAGGACCAGAGTTCGACTTTGCTCACTGCAGACGCGAGAGTCAATACATGTAATGATTAATTTCGATATGAATAATAGTTTGATGGAGTGGGCAGCTTCAGCTTCAGTATACTAATTACATGTAGGACAAGTAGATATACCCATGCGAGTACGGGTATATAAAGGTTATTGACTTCCCATTTTCAGCCCACACACGGTGGGTAAGTCATCGGTAGCCATACGGTACCAGTGCCGGGTTTCGGGCCCGTGACCAAGTGAGGACGCCATTTATCTTGAGGAACACACACCCAGATGGGATTATTCTTCTTGCGCACATCGATCCGCTTGAGCAACCGACAACTCAGATACGTTTCAGCACGCAAGTGAGGAGAGAAATCATGCAGGCCCAGATAGACGGTATCAAGCCCATCATCTCAGGCACACACAACGTGAAGACACGCACACTCAGACGACGACGATAATGGGTACCAAGGTTACACAGTACCCAGCAGATGTAGGGTGGCAGCACAGATTGTCATCCGAACTGTTTTGTTATTTATTTTGTTCGAATTTTATTTTAGCTTTAAATACATTTATGTAATATTTTTGGAGGACGTTTCTGTTGCCACATTAACTATCTCCAAATATAACTTGTTCGAAAGATGATCACTTCAGCATGCAATCGAATCAAGCTGCCCGTTGGAGGGACAGAGGAAATTCAAGACACGAACAGAAGCAATGATGTAGACGAATGGATTCGAAGTTGTGGAAGAGAAGAGGAACCAAGCCGACAAAGAGTGGCTGTGAAGATAGCAGCATTTCAGGAATGGAAAAATTCTTGGATATGTCAGGAAAACTCGGGACACCCAACGCCAGCAAACCCTGAAACTTAGAAAGCAGCATTTTTCTCCATGGACCCAAAAACAAGTAGTTTCAAAATGAACTACAGAGGGACACCAGTCCAAATCCACCAAGACCTTAGCAGGGCCCAAAGCAGTATCGCCATACAAATAAGAAGCGAGCACCTCGGGCTCAATTCTTAGCTGTACAGAAGAAAAGTACCTGGAGTCATCAACCCAAAGTGTCAGTGTGGGTATCCGTCGCAAAATGACAGACATATGGTCATGACATGCCCTAAGTGGGCGCGAGGACGAGGGGAAACCCTGCGAAAATCCAAAGATCGGTCCTACCAGGCCATGATTCAAAGCCCAGAGGATGCGGCTAGAATTACACTGCGGATTTTAGATGAAAGGTATCTAGAACAGTTTCTACTTGTCAGTCAAGTTGAGGCGGCGAGGCAGAAAATGATACACACGGCAGGAAAAGAGTAGGATGGAATTCACACTGGACACACGGCGTACCGCACTTCCTGAAGGTAAACTGAAAACCATATTGTGACATCATAATAACTCGTATCCGTATACACGACACGAGAAGGACTAATCTTGTGAAGGCTCTAGCAAAGTGGCAAGTACCAAAGAGATAAATGGTTATTTTTGCTAAGTCCAAGAGTAAGAATTTGAGAGGTCTAGATGGAGCTTACATGTGAATGATCATAAGAATCGCCATCGAGTGTCATATATATAAAGAATTACTTGCACAGAATAGAAAATAGTCGGAATTCTTTAATAAACCATGAAGATGTTTTTTTTTTAATCATTCTTGTGTATGCAGCCTTCAGGTTATGACACGAATGACACTGGTGCGGTACATACTGTCAAACCTTGCTATAAGGATACCTCACCATAAGGATAATCCTTAAGTTCCTGGTCCCAAAAATCTTTCCACACCAAAATATCCTTATAGATCCCTGCTAAAGCCTAAGGCCAAACTTGGTTTCAGGCCGAGAAATGCGTACCCATTGGTTGCCATGGGATTTTTTGGAAGATGGCGCCAACAAGGTCTCTTGCAACCGAGTCTACCAGTGAAGGAAAAAAAATCAAAGACCGACTCACTCTTGCCTTCACTGTTGATGCCACGGGATCGGAAAAATTAGACATGTGGGATATAAGAAGCTCAAAAATCTCACGGTGTTTTAAGAATATCAGTCTTAAACATTTAAATATCCAATACTGACACAACAAGTCTGTCGCTATAAAGCGTCAACGGATAAACTTATCACCGGCGACCTTTACACGTGACGCATGTTTTAATATAATCTCACGTTTCGGCTTTGTAGTTAGAATTAGAATTAAGTTTATTTGAATACACATTATTGAACCTTGAAGTGAAGTCACACTGATCAGTTTGTCGACACTCAGATCAAGAACACTTTAGACTGTTCCCTGGAATTTTTCGCTGGTCTAGTTCTACCCGTTAATAACCCATTCTGTGGACCGTTCACTGCTACAGCCGGGGTAACTTAAGATATTAATCTACCATCGTCAATTGCGTTCATCAAACCACACATGATGTTTGATCCTAAGGCATATGCAGAATCTAGCAAGACAAACCCACCTAAAATTGAGAATGATGAAGGAAAATTCAATCCCGCACTCAACGAACAAGCTGATACCAACGCCTGGATCTCTAAGTTCATGTCAGAAGTCGAGTTAGTTGAATAATTTAATGACGACCTTTTGGAGGTCTTCAATGAAGAATTTGTTAATTTCAATGACGCTCATTTCAAAAAGTGTGGAGATATTATTTTAAGAAAGCTAAAGAACTTCTTGTACGACAGAGGTGTATACGTCAGAAATTCAAACATCTCTCATGTCAAATCTTTATCTGAAACTCTAGGCAAGGAGTCCAATATTTGGCCCCCCGAATTAGTCAATCCGTCCATACACGTTGGAAGCTACAAAACTAACAATTTTGTATCGCCAAGGGTAGTTCAGAGCCAGAAAAATATTGAAAAATATTTCTCTAAGATAGAAAGAAGTATGCACAAGAACAAAGGAAAAGAAACTCGAAATTATGATTCAGAAGAGGATGTAGCTCAAAGTTCCATCGTTCCCGAAAAACCGAAATCAGAACTAAGTTTTAAACTAACTGGCATGTCTAAACTCTAAAACAGCTCGGGAAAGTATACTGGCAGTAAGCTTGATAATCTGGATTTCAAATTTCAGATTTTTAAACAAAAATGTGACATAGTCAATATCAGCGGCGACGAGGTAAGGCCGTCATTATTTATGATGTTTGATGGAGAAGCCCTAGATTTTTATCACCTACGCTGCAGCACGGGTTTGAATATACATGAATTGCTTGAATTAATGAGAAGTCAATTCGAAGGACATCAAAAGAAGAGAAATGCACAAAACGACTGGAATAAGATAACTCTCCGTGCTGTTGCTGACAAAAACCCGGAAAATTCGCTTTCAGAATCCTTTGAAGCAATGGTTAAGAAACTTAGGATACTTCAGTTGAGCCTACGAACAAACTTTCAGGATGAAATAACACTCCGTGACAAGATTTTAGAAGCTGTCACAAATGTTCCAGAATGCCATCTCGCATGTATGATGCCAGATGAACCATTAAACGATGTCATCAACAAAATTCGAGGTGCTATCGGCATGACTACAAGTTCGGAACACAAACTAGATGAGGCAATGTTTGTTAATCGAAAATTTCACCGAAATTATGACAGAGGCCAACAGAACGGAAACTACGGAATTAAAGGACGTTATAATAAAAACAGAAAATCCAACGATAGGGATAGAAAATGTTATATATGCAAAAAGCATAATTGTAGATCTTGGAAACACACAGACGACGAAAGAAAACAGTCAAGGAACAGATTCTTTCAGCGGCACAAAACCGAAAACCAGAATACATTTCTCTAGTTCTTGGCGGAGTATGAGGGCGAATCAGATAGTGAGATGGATGAAGAGACAATGACCCTAGACAATATTTTAACGAATAAAGGTGAGGATGAACCTGTTGGTGGATTCTTCATCGCCGCAGAATATGAAGACGATGAAACATCTGATAACTTCATAACATTATCAGATATCTCTGATGATAGCAATGTTTATAATATTATCTTATTATCTAAACTACAAGATGTGTCAGTCTTTCACTTCATGACTGGTGAAATCTCGACAACCTTCAAGACTAGACAAGATATCAGAGAAAGATATGATTACTCTATTTGGCATGGTATAATGGTAGACACAGGTGCGGGCAAGTACTCTACAGCAGGCTATCGACAATATATCGCCTATGCAAGAGATATTGACAATGTTTCAATAAACAGTTCTTCTACCATATCAGTTGCTTTTGGCAAGGGATCTACTTGTAAATCCGCGGGGTTTATAAGCATTAACACACCACTCGGAAAGGTCAACTTTCATATTGTTGATGCGGATACACCATTTCATTTCAGTATTGCTGATATGAATCGGCTGGGAGTTTATTTCAATAATCTTGAATGCAAAATTTACAAATACAAGCAGTATTTTCCTATTGTCATGAAATTTGGTCACCCTTTCCTAGTTTGGGGAAAGCCCCTAGAGGTAGTAATGTCAAACTGTTTCGCCATGAGCTCACAAAGCCCTTCAGAAAGTGAAGCCCGAAATTTAGAAAAACTCGAACTTACTGAGCAACAAATACGGCGCTTACACAAACGCTTCGGACATCCATCAGTATCTAAACTCGGTAATCTACTTGATAGGGCTGGCTATAAAGATTGCCGTGTATTATTATCAGAAATCGTCAAACACTGCGAGCTATGTCAAAAACACGGGCCATCCCCTAGAAGATTCAAATTCTCACTCAGAGACGATGATTGCTGTTTTAATCAGACAATATTTGTGGACGTTTTATTTATCGAAGGTAAACCAGTTCTACATAGAGTCGATGAAGCTACGCGATTTCAGGCCGCTCAATTTCTCAAGGGCCAGACTACGCAGGATATATGGAACGCGTTGAGACAAAGCTGGATTGACGTCTACGTTGGCCCTCCTGATATAATCGTTCATGATGCCGGAAAGAACTTTACAAGCAAAGAAATGCACCAATTTGCCCAATCAATTGGCTCTGGCACAAAGTGCGTCCCAGTCGAAGCACACCACAGTATTGGTATCGTGGAACGCCAACATGCACCTCTGCGACGAGCTTTTAACGTCATTCAAGAGGATCTAAAAGACCAAAATCTTACAAAATCTTCAATCCTTCAAATGGAAGTAAAAGCTATCAATGACACTGCAGGATCGAATGGGATTACACCGACGGTCTTAGTATTTGAAATGTTCCCCAAGCTAACAGCTCACGAACAAAATCCATCAATTGTTGCTCGAGTCAAAGCCATTGAAAAAGCATCAATTGAAGTGTCAAAACTAAGGGCAAGAAAATCAGTAAACGCTGCCATCAACGCGAGAAATGGTCCGGATACGACACCACTACATAAGCTCCCACTTGGTTCGAAGGTTTGGGTCTGGAGAGAGTCGGGAAATTGGACTGGTCCCTATAATTTATTAGAAGTCGACAACGAGAATTGCATCGTTCAATTGCCATCAGGACCTACAAAGTTCCGATCGACCTCATGTAAACCATTTTACACTTCTAACGAAATTGACTACCAAAATATTAACGCGAATAAGACTATAGAAACTGCCAATCTAGAAAACACCCAAAGTCATGCTCATCCTATCGATAATCAAAATTTAACTTCCGAAACTAACACCCTCAACTCATCCACCGATACACCCAGAAGAAATAAGCCCCGAGAAAGACGCCTGCCGGAACGCTTTAGACAATTCCCAAAATTTCCTGGGATAAAACCTATTACATCTACTTCACCATCAGATTCATCTCATTTTATAAAAAGTAGAAATGATAAGATTGACTGTACCGAATCGAGAAAACTAGAAATTCAAGGCCTCATTGAGAAAGGTGTCTTCAAAATCGCCCATATCACAGAGGCCAGAAATCATCGTATATTTGGCAGCAGATTTGTTGGTACTATCAAGAATGAAGGTACTGTAAAGACATACAAGAAGTCTCGTATGGTAGTTCAAGGCTACAACGATGACGGGAAGAAAACAATTCTGACACAGACCCCAACAATTCAACGTGTTTCTCAACGTTTTATTCTTTGTCTGGCTGCTATACACCCTAATCTTAAAATTCTTCTTAGAGACATTACTCAAGCCTATGTGCAATCGGTTACTAATCTTAGCAGAAAAATCTTTGTCAAGGCACCAACTGAAATCGGGCTCGATGAAAATCAAATTCTCCTTATTTTAAAGCCTCTTTACGGAATTCCAGAGGCTGGTAACCATTGGTATCACACCTATCATAAACATTTCTTACAAAACCTCAACATGGAAGAGTCTACCTACGATTCATGTCTCCTCTACTCTACATCAAGACGAACCAGAAATGCCGGCTTTGGTATTGTTGGGATGCAAACTGACGATAATCTTACACTATGTGACGTCGCATTTGCCAAACTTGAAGAAGTAGAAGTAAAGAAAGCCAAACTTCCAGCAAAATCAGTCGAGCACTTAACAAAGGACCACCCAATTAATTTCAACGGATCGAAAATCTCACTGGCAGAAGATAATAGCATTACTCTAACGCAAGAAACCCAATGTAAGAAAATTAACCTTATCGAGCATAAAAATAACATACAGGCTCAATATATATCTCAGCGAGCACTTGGAGCGTATGTTGCTACAGTCTGTCAGCCCGAAGCAAGCTTTGATCTCTCTCGCGCAGCACAAACCGTATATCCGGGTATTGATGAGGCAGCTACGCTTAATAAACGCTTAAAATAGCAAATGATCAATATGCAAAGAGGTCTTAAATTTGTTTAGCTAGATGTCAATACTCTCAAAATCGTGACATTTACAGATGGCTCCTTCGCCAACAACAAAGAAGATATGACCTCACAAATCGGATACGTTATTTGCCTCGCCGACTCAAATAACAGATCCAACATTATTCATTGGTCTTCAACAAAATGTAGGCGAGTAACTCGAAGCGTACTGGCATCAGAGTTATATGCGATGGCCATGGGTTTTGACATGGCCGCGGTCATTAAAAGCACCCTTCAGAACATCTTTACATCCATGAAATTCTCCAAATCTCCAAATCTCCTGTACAAATACCTCTCATTCTTTGTACAGATTCTTTCTCTCTCTACGAGTGCATGTCGAAGCTCGGTACAACCACTGAAAACGATTGATGGTTGACGTTATGGCTCTTAGACAGTCGTACGAAAATAACGAAGTTGCAGAACTAAGATGGATAGCTGGATCTAAAAACCCAGCTGATGCAATGACCAAGCATAAAGCCTGTGATGCTCTGAAGAAATTAATTGACGAAAATAAGCTGGACATCACGGCGAATGCATGGGTAGAAAATAATCATGATTTAAAGGAAGGCGTTAAGGTATAGGAAGAACCACGGCGTATTATTATCAAGGGTGGCATTCGGTTTAAAAACACGTTTTCCGAAGTTCTCCCAGTGTCGCTATAAAGCGTCAACGGATAAACTTATCACCGGCGACCTTTACACGTGACGCATGTTTTAATATAATCTCACGTTTCGGCTTTGTAGTTAGAATTAGAATTAAGTTTATTTGAATACACATTATTGAACCTTGAAGTGAAGTCACAAAGTCAAAATGAATGACAGGGCTAATTATGAAGGAATACCTAGAGTGGTTGGATGACAGAATGAAATATCGCAAGATATTATTACTGCTGGACAATTTTGCTGGTAACGAACTAGCAGTGCGGCTTGTTGGTGGATTGGAGGGACTGCAAAATGTCCGAATTGCCTGGTTACCTGCAAATACAACATCGCATTGGCAACCTCTTGATCAGGGGATAATTGCAAGTTTTAAGCTGGCATACCGAAAGCAGTGGATCAACTTTATCCTTAACCAACATGAAAGTGGTAAGAATCCACAAAAGACGGTCAATATCCTTAGAGCAATCCAATGGAGCCAAATTTCATGGGAAGATCTTGAGGCATGCGTGATAAAGAGATGTTGGTGGAAATCAACTCTTATCTCAAGACCAGATAGACAAGAATTGGAACCGGGTTTTTAAACAACCCAATCTGAGGAGCTGGAGGCCCTGATAGCTGGGTTCTTTCGAGACCCTATACCAATCCGTGATTTTCTCGAACCTGACGAAGAAATAATTGTTGAGGAAGATAGTGATATCTTTGAGGCCATAGTTAACAGATATAGTATCATCGACGGTGATGATGATGGCGATGGTGGTGATGACGATTGTGATGACGAGTTTGAAGAGATTCGGCCGTCAATTTCGAGGCAAGTAAGGCCATGGATACTCTTCAATCATTTATTTTCATTGGAAAGAACGGAGGTAAAATCTCAGTTTAGAGCTTGTAACGGCTGGATAGCCGAGTATTTCCTGTAGCCTGCGCTGGTCAACGCAGGCTCTAAGAAGCCACTGGGGAGAATCCATTCTAGCAACCTGAAAGGCCTAATAGTTGCTTCTAGAAGAACGACCAAGTTGTATCACTGTGCACGGGCCGTAGATCGACAAGGCTACAGAACCTTGTGGAAATATCCGCTAGAGTTGGCAGATCGTTGATAGGAGCTGGATGGAACTTTCTAGTACAAACCATGGGGTGAGCTTGATCCTAAATGACCAGGCATTGTCCGGATTGTTGGCACTACATGATGGTATAAATAGTCGCGTACTTTGTATCTACTTGATCTCTATAGTCGAATTATAAACTACTTTTAAATGCTACAAATGCTCATTGCTTTGACATCCTGAACTGTGACAGAGCTCAATTGATAACTGGCTAGTAAGGTCTTAGGTATGATATCGTTATTCATGACTTCATAGAGTTAATATGTTGGAATTCAAGGCTCTTGCTACTTTGGTTTGCTCCCTTTATTTCCTTATGGGTTTATCGACAGAGATCAATGCCAAGATATCGTTGTTTGATTTACCGAAGCTGTAAATAAGAAAGAGGATTCGGTTAAAATGACATCACTGACGACATAAAGATTCTGGTATCAATGATGATGTAATGTTTCTGACATCATTACAGTGGTACAAGGTTAAGTGAAGTCGCCTGTCATTTACAGGGGTTTTTGCCAATCTTTACCCAAACATAGTAATCTACCGTGACGATTACGACTAAGCGAGGCCAAATATGGTAAAGCTTCATTTCAAACTCTGTTCAAAAATAAGGTGAGAGAAATTGAGGTCGACAAAAGTGAAGTCGCCTGTCTCTCCCCACTCTGTTTCGCACTAAGCCTAAATTATCGAATTCATACGTCATGTTAAAACTTGCAATTCAGATTTGCTGTTGATACAGATTTTTAAGCCTAATGTGAAAAAGGACCCCCGTTTGCATTCAATACTTCCTCACATCTTCTAGCCATACTCCCAATTAGATGTGTGAGCTTTTCCTCTGTAGTGCTATGGTACCATGCCTCTAGCACAATGGGTCAAATCTCCGCCCTGTTCCGCTGTCTCATCCGCTCAAACTCCGGGTATCGTTCTTATATGTAGTATTTCATCATACTCCATACGTTCTCGATCGGATTCAAGTCAGGAGATTTAGCAGGCCAGGGCATAGATTCAACCCCATTGGCATTGAGAAACTCCCTAGCCGGACGTCCTTTATGAACAGAGGCGTTGTCATGCATAAAGATATAATGTTGGACCGTCTCTTCTCTCTTTTCTCTGATCCAATTACTTATCCTTGGGAGGATATATTCACTATATCCTTCAGAGGTTATATTTCCCCACTCCCGCTCCCAAAAGACACAAGGACCTCGTTCGATTCCGGCGAAGCTTCCCCAGAACATCCAAGAGTTGTTCTTCTTGTAACGATCGGTGACACAAGTGTCATCAAAGTCTTGGCCCCTCTTTTGACGATATTAGAGTCCGAGATATTTTTGAAAATGAATAAGATTAGACTAACCTTTCTGGTAACATATCCAGACATTATTCGGCTATCGTTTATCCATGTCTCGTCACTCCAAAGAACTCGTGACCACTCTTGACGCCAATTCAGATGCTGTTCGCTCCACCATATTCGGACCGCACGATGATTTTCAGAAAGCGGGGGAGAGCTACGTGGAAGTCGCCGCTCGTAACCTCGTTTTCTGAGCGCATTCCGAATAGCGTATTCTCCAGCCCTCCAACGACGAAACTGGAAAGCCAGTTCAAGAAACGACATTTGCCTAGTTTTCCGCGAAGAACAAACAAATGCTTCAAGCTCATCAACTTGGGCTGAGCTTAATTGCTGTGGATGTCCTGTCCGAGTTTGGGGAGAGGCACGACCAGATCTGACCGTATTCCGAACTTGAAGGATTGTGACTTCAAGTTGATCTGCTATATCTCTATTAGAGAGTCTGGCTCTGTGGAGTGTGAATATCTAAATGTAGTTAATTTGTGGGGAAAGTTTCCTTATAGCTGAATTCCTGTAATCACCTGCAATCTTTGATCACGAGTAAGATAGGGCGCACGTCTGCTAACAGGTGGAGTAATCTGAGTGTTCATTCTGCTAAGGTTTTTGTTAGCAATGAGGTACATTTATCTGTTTGATTGGAAATTACATAT
Organism: Podosphaera aphanis; assembly: GCA_022627015.2. Lineage (NCBI taxonomy): Eukaryota > Fungi > Ascomycota > Leotiomycetes > Helotiales > Erysiphaceae > Podosphaera > Podosphaera aphanis. The sequence goes on along the minus strand of JAKRRZ010000658.1, from coordinate 4,317 downwards.
TTGTATTGAACGAATGAAACTTATTGTATTTTCTATCGCGCTAAAGATTTGGTAAAGTTTGCGTCGTGAAGAATAATATTGTTACAGATGTTTACTGAAAATTGAGGTCAGCGAATATGAACAGAACCGAATCCGTTAGAAACGAGTGGAAAAAGATGGGTCGGATGGTGGTGTGGTACACCGTCCGGGCCATTCTCCCAAGTAAAATCTGGGTAGCCGAGGCACATGCCCCACTTGGGACAGGAGAAAGCTGGTTCGAATCCAGCAAGACCCTCACACCACATTTCTCGCCTGGTCATGTATGCGACGATGTTGAAGGCACACAGGACAGCCGTGGGTGGCTGAAATGCGTTCCTGCGGCAGACATATACGGTTGAGGGTAGAAAGGGCTGTAAGGCACCTGACTTCGAGTTATGTCTTCAAATGATGTTCGGTGTGGGTGCCCCCTATGTCATGTTGTAACATCGCTCCATGTACCGCACCAGGGTCATTCGTGTCATAGCCTTAAGGCTGAATACACAAGAATGATTTAAAAAAAAAAAAAAAAAAGTGGAAAAAGATGCTTTGCAAGAAATGAAACTTGGCACAGAAAATTATGTAATAGTACTGGGATGTCCTGTTTTAGGGACTTCATCGTGCCTTCACCGCCTGCTGTTTAAGGCTGACAAACCCCCTGCACGCAAACCCCTGACGATTAAGCGAAAACTTCACTTACCCTTGACCACCTGTAAATAAATGTCTGTTCCTGATTTGATTTGAGTTTCATTGTCCCGATTTGGCGCCTTAGTGGCCCATGCGGGTGTATATCTATCAAACTAGTTATATTTACACAGGAGGAGACCTTTCGGTGAATACCCCCTAATCTGCCTCTTTAAGTTCTGAATTATTGTGTTTTACCTTCAGGAAGTGCACTCACACTGTACTTACCAATGTGGATTCCGTCTACTGCCCCCTCAATTTCGCCCTCTCTGTCATTATTGCCTCCACTTCGCTCGTCAGTAGAAATTGGTCGAGCCACCCTTCCATCTGGATCTACTTCGTGATTCTAGCTATGTCTTCTGGGTTATCAATCATGGCTTTAAATGAACGGGTATTTGACCTTCTCAGTAGCTCTCCCCGTCCTTTGGCCCACCTGAGGCATACCATGACCATGTGCTGGACATTTTGTGACTGAAATCCACATTAGCAGCTGGGGGTTCCCACGTTAGGGACTTTTCTACGGAACAAATAGGAATTGAGCCAGCCCTATGTGCTCGCTTCTTATTTGTGTGGCAATACTACTTTGGGCCCTGCTCAGGTTCCGGTGGATCTTGGATGGGATGCCCCTATAGTTCATTTTAGGTCTGCCGGTCTTTTTATCAAGATATAGGTTTGCTGCCCTCCATATAATAGGATCTGCCGCCGCTTGGTAGCCGGCGCGCTGGTTTTGTCTTTGGCGTCCCCAGGAGTGTGCCCATTCCTGGAACGCGGTTCTCTTGCAAGCTTCGTTTTGTTGGCGTTTGGTGTCGACTCCTTCACAAATTCTCAGCCACAGTGCCATATCTTCCTGACGCATCAGGACTCGTGCGTCGTCGCTCTCATTGTCCGACCTCTTGATCTTTCTACAAGCGGCTTTTATTGCCAGTTGAGCCGGTAGGTTCCTCGATAGTCCAGCGTATTGGACCCTTCTCTGCTTCAAATATATCTCAATCGGTAGTGTCGAGGTTTCGTGCTCTAACATCCTTTACTGGTCGATTTGTACGCGCCCGTGATTAATTTCAGGCACCTCCGCTGAATGCTTCGAAGGGCGGATATTATCCTGTTGGGGATTTGCCCCTTTGGTCCGGCAATGTCTGTTCCTATTAAGTAGTAAACACTATGGCGCTCAAAATTTCACAATTTGGCAAGAAACAAATATAAACTTGATTGGGACTCCTCATATCAGAAACAAGGTCTCTTAAGAAATCTACCTTTTGTGATTTACACACATAGACTGCACGAGGATAATGATGCCAGGAGTAAATATTCTGCATCGGTAACGCGTGCCTCACGTCGCAATAAGCAGATTAGACTATGGGTATGATTGAGAAATTCCAATCACTGCGTAAATACAGATTGAATGTTGAATGATAAAAGAATTATTACTAGAACAGTACACTCAATATCGGGACGATTTACATTTTTTTGTTTCAGATCAACGTTGTTTCTTCAGAGGTATCGAATTTTTTCTTTTCGAGAGTGAAGACTTCACCTCTCTACGTAGGTGCTAGCCATCTCGGTGTGTCTCAGAGTGGCTGGATCAGACTTCCTCGATTTCTCATGGCTTCAACATGCCCGCCTTACTTCTACTCCTTCGAGAACCCTCATGGCTAACATGCTTTGCACCAGCAACGTTCTTGAATAAAAGAACCATTGCGATGAAGAGTGCAACCCAAGCGCCCCATGTGAATCCGAAAGCATAGCGCCCCACTCTTGCGGCAAAGCCAGCACGATGAAAAGAGTTCCGAGCTTTAACAAAAGCAACACTGTTCCATAACTAGTGGTTAATAAACGTTAAAATAACTCTGATTCGAGGACTGCATTACGATATTATGTTTGGGAAGTGTAAGGATAGAATCAACTAACGTCATGAGAGAGGCAGCGACGCTGTACCAGATAAGACCAAAAGCAATAGCTAGCCCTGCTATACCCGAGCCAATACGAGTCGAGAACGAAATAGCGGTGACCAACCATCCGATAAAGACGAAAACCAGTCCTATCAGATAAGATACCCATCCGAATCGCCACATGTAATAGAAATACCTGCTCGTCGTATGCTTTCCATATGATCTGTTCAATATAAAAATTAAGTACGAGGATCTGAGATCACTATAACATACCCTATTAGATCTTCTGGCACACCATCACTCTCAGCGATCCACGCGTACCCAAGTGGTAGCGCAGGAACGGCATTGCCACAGTTCTGATTCTTCGCATCGCATATAAAGAAGAATGTCCACTGCGAGAGAGCGCGAGTTGATCCCATAATTTGCGAAGTATCTGCTTGCAAAAACCACGTTCGATTGAGCGGGGTGACATCACTTACGCCCGAAAGTATGACGAAAAACATCATGACAATGGCGCCTGAAAGCAAGGCTAATGAAACGATCCACGGGCCGCATCCTACAGTTTATCAGAGATCTCAAGGGTAAAACGAGGCTCTTTCTCGTTCTAGGAGACATACCTAAGGCGCCGATAGCCATTCTGCCTGATTAAATATTATAACCGACTTACAGGAGAGAGATAAATCAAAAGAAAATAACTTGTGAAGAAGGCTTTAAATAAAGAGAAAAATCCTCTTTTATCAAGAAGCTCATAAGTGATTAAGATATGTGCGCAGTGTGACGTATTACATAGTAAATATATAGACGTATCTATGTATATGTAAAGCATTCAATCTAATAGCATGAGAATGAGGTTGGAAGTTGAATCACGTGACTATTATATGGAAGAGCTTAGCATGTGCTAATCAAGTTGTAAATAGGGACGAAACATCATCAACCAATTGTGGGATTGGATTTAACTTCCCCATAAGTCGGAGCATCTAGTCTCCGCATCACCCAGTTCCCGCGCACACAACACCAAAATCATTCATGAACTATTGGTGGCCCGCATAAAGGTCGAATTGCTTGAGGATATGCAAGTCTATATGCAGGCCACCAGTAGTAGATACACTAGCTCGTAAAAATTCCATATGTTTGCACCACAATGGATAAATCTCAGTATAAATTAACAAAATTTACATGAAAATTAAGTGATAATTCTAGATTCTGAGATATTGTAAATCATCTTTCCAGCAGTATTATAATATTTTCTGCGAAAATAATGATGAATTGTACCACATGTACTTATAGGGACATTGGCATCAGGTGACCATGTAGAATTTTTGCTGGCGCCATTTCATCATGAGGCAACTCCTGCATTGAGGCCCAAATACGCCTGAAACTTTAACTCTATCGGCGTAACCAAGCGCGTTAATTCCTCATCCCTGAATTCGGTTATTAAAATACGCAGACTCGCTTCGCCAGTCCATGCAGGAATGAATTATTACCCCTGTCTTTTTGCACATGCGCTTCATTGATCGTTTATGCGCTCGTTGTGTGGAAGCATGTCAGGCGCCCTCGTGAATGTTATCTTTCAAGCGTTTGATGCGCCGTTGTACTACGCATTTTTCTACAACTTCTCAAGCACGCCACATCAAGTAGTGTATACTGAATCCTTGTAGGCTCTAACTCTTTGGAAATACAGGCTATGAAAGAAGTGACCTTGCTAATGTCTTCGATAGTTCACAATGGGAGA
>JAKRRZ010000657.1:0-17622 GCA_022627015.2 Podosphaera aphanis | reverse complement strand
CAACTTTAGATTGAAACTCATGAATAAGATGTGGAGGTGCGGTTGCGCTATTGCCGGCTGAAACTGGAGAGACAGGTAATTTGCCATAAGTGATTGGAAGTGGGGTACTCGTTTTTGTGATGAGGTCAAGGTTGTACTTTCGCTCGAGGCGATCTCTTATGATGCGGATTCCGAGAAAACGATCAGGCCCGCAATCTCTCATTTGAAAAGTGTTCATCAGTTCTGTCTTGAATTTGATAAGTTTCGATTTATGTTGAGGTAAAGATATGGCGAGAAAATCATCTACAAATTAGAAGCAGTAGATAATGCCATCAAACATTAGACAATCGACTCCTGGGACATTATGAAAGCCGAACTTTTCAAGCTTGCGTTGAACGGTTTGGGCCCATAAAAGCGGTGATCTAGGTAATCCGTACAATGCTCGTTTTAGTAGAATCTTTTTTCCTTCGATTTCGTAACCAGGAGGCAGGTTGCATACAACAACTTCATCGAGCTTACTGTTAAGAAATGCGTTTACTGCATCAAGTGATATGATTTCCATATCAAATGCAGCCAACAAAGCCATCAGTGCACGAAAAGTACTGACTGCTAAAGTGGCGGCAAAAGTATCGCGGGTAGTTCTGTAAAGATCTCCTCGAACGCATATTCGAGCCTTATGTTTCAAAAGCCTGCCTTATTTATCCTGCTTATATGTAAATACCCATTTCAGTGGAAGGGATTTTATCTGATGTTGCTCTTCAAGTTGCAATGCTTGGTCGATAGATATCATTTCCAAGGTTTCTTTCTCCATCAATGTGTTCCATTCAATTTTTGCAGCTTTTCTGAATCCATCTGATTCAGAGTGACGTATCATTTGCTTCCATGTGCTTGGTGAATACACAAGTATAACGCTATGTTGAAGAGTTCTCTTGGCTTCCAACAACCACTTGTGCAAGAAGCGCGTGATATTGCCAAGGATGGAATTATATTCTCACAGGTTTTCAAGCTAACACGTCCCGAATTTTTCTCATTCTTTATCTACATCAAACACCTTCTCAAGGTGATAAATGGGTTGTTAGCTTTACACCCCACGCCTCGTTCAATGAAGATGTTGTTTACGGTGACGAAATGAGCTCCATTGACAAACAACGTACGAGTTACTGGGCTAATAACTCCTCGTATACAACATCACCAATCATTTCATCACACGATTTACCAAACACTAAAACCAACATTGACCATAATCCACCATCAAATCGAGGCCAGACTCCTTTAACACCAGCTGATAATGCTGCGAGCTCTAATCTCAATTCTGAACCTAACACAACTATTGAGACTATACTAGACGACATCACATATCAACATTCGCCATCTATAAACAGCAATGCTGATAATCAGCCCAATCAATCACCAAAGACTCCTCTAATACCTACTTTAACATGGCAAGAAACCACTCCAAGTCCTTTATCGCTCATAAATACTGAATCAGACATTGGACAAGACAATCTTACTAACATTACCACTACAATTCAGCCTCAAGTTGCTGTTACAAATAATGGTTTAATACCACCACCAACTAACAATACTATTACTTTACCAGATGAAGCATCTGAAACATCAGAATATGAAAACATCATGACTGGATGGGATCCAGTTCCTCCAATAGCAGGTCATAAAAGAGCTCACTCACCAGAATCAGACATTACAGACAAACGACGCGAAGTCGAAATCACTCCCGAATATGACAACATCATGACTGGATGGGATCCGATTCCTCCAGTAGCTGGGCAAAAGAGAACACATTCTCCTGACTCGGACATCGCAAATAAACGACACGAAATTGACATAACATATTCGGACTGTGATACAGATAGTGAAACTGAAGATGAACAACTACAAATTGCTCCACAGTCAATTACACCACAACTGTAAAGGTTAGAACCTCAGGAGCTAGCTCGGGCTTTGCCCTTGTCAGTGTGAGGGTTAGAACCCTTATTGGAACTCGGGCCCTAGCCCTTGTTTACTTATCCTATCTGATATTATCAGCTAGCGCCAAAACTATTAATCTCGCTTAGTGCTGCACATAGTTATGAAACTGCGTAGCGAGATTATGATGGACTTATAGATAGACGTCGGATGGTGTTTAGGCGTTATGGACTTTTCCAGTAGCTTCATGTTGATTCTAAAGATTGCACAGATCGGTGTGAAGGCCTTGGGTTGGATAAGTTCTGGAAACTTATGGAATCGAATGAAGGACTTATATAGAGCTGCTTCCTGTACATGAAATTCTCGCACACTTCTTAATTAATAGATTTCCTTAAACCTATACTTTGAGCTATTCGAGTGAGGCCTTTCACAGTAACGGGTATCAATTTTTGATTGTTACATTATTCAGGCCGCGGTAGTCTTGGCTTATTCTTACGCCGCCACCTGGTTTAGCAGCTAACCTCAGCGGTGCTGCACAACGGGCTTTTGATTCTCGAATAAACCCTCTGGATAGATTTTCATCGAGCCATTTCCTGACAACTTTGAGCTCCGGTGACGATAGTGGTCGGTTTTTGTTATACGGTGGCTCTCCACCTGAAATTATCTTGATTTTGTGGTCCCAGACTCGATGGGGCGGAGGCGCGTTGGCTAGTTGAGGAAGAAAAGCTTCATTCATGTCTTGAAGCCAATTAGGGAGTCGACCAAGAATTTCGTCCTTTGTCACTTCAGGCTTTCCCGCCAGAAATTTATCTATGTCTGTTTCACTAACACGATTTAGGAGGAGTGAGTCGATACAGGCAATACGAGGAGATGAGAAATCGTTTTCCAGTTTCGGTGGTGAAGTATTCTGGTTATTACATCCATATTCCTTTTCGTCATCAACTGAGGGCGGCATATAATTGGTTTCAGAATTGATAGAACGCTAGACATTATTTTTCTTGCCTCTAGATATGGCTTCTTTGATGGGGAATAAGTTATTCTGTGAACAAGATGTTTTGGGCGTCCCAAAACTGGTTGGCGCGCACCTTAAGAATTTTGAGATACCCGGTGGTAAGCAATTTTGGATACAGTAATTAGAAGAGAAAAAAATTTGCATGGCTGACCTGTCTATAGATGGGTTATGCAGTTGCAGCCATGGGATCCCTAATATCAAAGGGTTGTCGCGCGCAAGGTCAGTGATAAAGAAAAGGCACTTTTCTTGGTGATGGTCAATTACCATTGAAGTTACAAAGTACTGTGTCACTTGGTCTGCGGTTTTGCCATCGGCCAGTATTACAGTACGAGGTTTTGGCAGGGGAGAAGTCTTTATCTGGTTTTTTAGTATGAAGGTACGATCTGCAAAGCCGATGGAAGAGCAACCACAGTCCACCAACGCTGAGGTCTTTATTGGAGAGTTAAAATGCGCAGGAAAGATCGAAGCAGAGACAAGAAGGGATTTGTTATATCCTATTGATTTTAACTGAAGCGGAGCAGTTTCTAACAGTATCTTGTTAATCCAATCTGGCTCAATTATCTGATTTCCTTTATACACCTGTTCGCGTCTATGAGCAGAGGTTAAGCTTTTCCCGAGTGTTGCTGAGCAGAGATATCGTTGTTCTCATTTTTGGATGATGGATAACCAAGATTGGAGACCTTATCTTCAACGAATCCTAGGCCTATTGCTCGTAGACGTCCGAATTGGTTAGTAGGGTGGTTTTGATGAGGAGGGAAACTATCTTGAGAGGGGAACTGGGGTTGAAAATGTGATTGGAGATGCGGCTGAAACTGGGGCTGAGATATATGTTCTCGAGGGTAAAAATTATAATCGTTACTAGAAGAATTGGGGCCGCCGCGACCTCGGCTGTTCGGGCACCCCTACTGTTAGGGTTACCACGTAGTCCACCTCGCACAGAATTACCTCTTGTGAGGTTAGAATTCCTCGCATCTGCTGCAGCTTTCCTAGGGCAGATTTTAATGGAGCAGCCTTGAATTTTACAATAATGACAAAGGTTGTTATTTTGACAATATAAGCGGTCTTGAATAGTCATGCGATTAATTTGATCCAACTGCATTGAATCTCCTTGGAGATGTGCAGACTGAGATGGAGTTGAAGACATATCCAATTATGGCTGGATGTAAGGACGGCTAGAGGCTGTCTTATTCTTTTGAAAATGATCAAATTCGAAGAGGTTTTCGTGGAAACGTTGCCCCTTCTGGACCCAAGAATCAAAATCGTCAAAAGCTGGAGGATTGTCCAAGCCGGAGAAGTTTGTGGATGTTTCCACAGAAACTTTCTTTTTTAGAGCCTCCATCTTTTGCTCGTTAGTCTTACCACATTGATGGGCAAGAGTTGTGAAGGTAGCTATAAAATTCGGGAATGGGGTTTTACGCTGGAAAAGTTCGTCGAATTTTATGCTTGCGTCTAGTTTTAGGGTTACAGTCTCATACTGTTTGTCTAGGGATGCAATGAGATCTGACGCAGATTTCCAGTGCCACTTGGTGTTGTCTTTAGGACTGTCAATAATTGAGTCAAAAAAATGCGGTTATTACTATACGCGGCGCCCGTCAGCGAACCGCATATATGAAGAATCCCTTTTCTTTCCGAGTTAAAAATTTCATAGTCCTGGGCAAAGCAATTGCGGATTAAAGATTTCCAGGTGGTGTACTGTTGCTGCCTTTTGGTCATATCTTTTTCTTCCCTATTGAATTTTTCAGGATCTTTTGATAAGCAGCCGGGGATAGATTTGGGCGAGCTTTTGATATTCGCAAGAGCTGAGGCTAGAGTATCGGCCAGGGCCGATTTTTGCTCTAGCTATTTCAGAAATTCGGTTGCTTAATTAGCATTTGCCTCAGAAGTTGTACTTGACTTGCGTTTAATTCACACTGAAAGTGATCTCTTTCCTGAATTGCGGCAGCCAACGAGTTGTTAGAAATATTCAACAATCCTTTCAAAGCTGTATAAACTGCTTTCATGGCCGGGTCAGAGTGATCGGTCGTTAAACAGGACAGAAGATTCTGAGGGTTATGCTGAAGCCCATGAATATCTAAAACTTGTGCAATTGCTGGATAATTGGGTCTTAGAATGGTACACAACCGACTATCTGGGGTATCTGGCTGTTCCGACATAGGGATATCAGGACTCGCCATATCTCGAAGGTCTAACAGTTTATGTAAACGGCTATATTATTTCTTATGAAGATTTCGGTGGGCCAATCAGGATTCAGGAATGCTTCAGATAGATACTAGACAGACTTCCAATAGATAGACAGATTTTTTCAGGATTATCAGATGGCCTGGCCGAAAGTGAGATGGTACATGCTGTCACGGCGCGAATATATGATCAGGGAAGTAACTTTATTGTATCATACGGTGAGACCTATGTAAAGAGAAGAATTATATATAAAAGAGATGCCTGAGGCAATATTCTGAGTCTGTGCTCAGGTTAGTACCGTGACAACTTCAGTATGCCTGGTACAGAAATATATTCAACCCCTATGGCTTGTGACGCAGTGAGAGAGTTAGAGTGTACATCAGGAAGAACTTGTACAGATGAAGAATTGATAGGCTACTGGAAATTACTTGGGAAGCTTATGTATCTGTGTATTACAAGACCAGATATCATATTTGCTACTCATAAGATGACACAATACTCACACAAAGCTTGTCATAATCACTGGATGGCATTGTTAAGGATCATGAGTTACGTTGAGGGTACTATTGAGTATGGGATCAGATATGGTGGAGGATGCCGCGAGATTTCTTTTTACAAAGTTGATCATAATATTGAGGTGTACTGTGGGAGCTCTAAAGCGACTGATCTAGTGACATTTGCTGACGCAGATTATGCCCGCGATCTTAGTGATCGAAAATCAATCACCGGCATTGTCATGATGCTAAATGGAGGTGTTGTGGTGGCCATCAGTAAGAAATAGACAAGTGCGGCAACGTCCTATACAAATGCGAATATATAGCAGCAAGTGAAGAAGCTAAGCTCGCTATCTGGGGAAATAAATTAATATCTCAGATCACAGGTAAAGTTGAGATACCAGTACTACTGCTTTTAGGGGATAACAAAACGTGTATCCAGCTTCAAGGGGGTATATCTAATACCTCTAAAATCAAGCACGTTGATGTGGCATACCATCACATTGTAGATGAAATACGAAATGGAAAGCTTGAGAGCAGATGGATTATTGATTCTCATATGATAGCTGACGGATTAACAAAGCCATTGCCTGGACCAGCGTTCAAAGAAAGAGAACTGCAATTGGAGTGGTAGAGAATTATTTATCAAACCAGCTGAGATAAGAGGAAGGGTGTTGTGATGGTTAAAGTAAAACGAGCACCGGGTCGGATGGTGGTGTGGTACACCGTCCGGGCCATTTTCCCAAGTAGAGTCTGGGTAGCCGAGGCACATGCCCCACTTAAGACAGGAGAAAGCTGGTTCGAATCCAGCAAGACCCTCACACCACATTTCTCGCCTGGTCATGTATGTGACGATGTTGAAGGCACACAGGACAGCCGTGGGTGGCTGATATGCGTTCCTGCGGCAGACATATACGGTTGAGGGTAGAATGGGCTATAAGAGTCGCGGCTCCTGCTGACAAGGAATCCGCACAAGATCATCGGATGGGCATTGTCCCGGAGCGAGGGAGAGCCGTGCGTTTTTCTTGTCAGCAGGAACCGTGACAGTAAGGCGCCTGACTTCGAATTGTACATGTATCTTCGAATGATGTTCGGGTGTGAGTGCCCCTCATGTCATGTTGAGACATCGCTCCATGTACCGCACCAGGGTCATCCGTGTTATAGCCCTAAGGCTGCATACACAAGAATGATTAAAAAAAAAAAGATTTGAATGTCCTACGGCCTGAACACCTGCTATGGCAAGAAACGACCATATTGTGTGATCACATCCGCGCGGCCGCGAAAGACAGAATAATGAAGCATACTGAGATATTTAAGGTTTTTACGAGTATTTTTCCTTGGGCAGGTATCTACGGTTGAGGGGAGAAGCGAGGCAGAAGGCCCAACGTGCGTAACCCTGTAGTGTTACTGGCGAATGCGTCTTCAGTATGAGTGTTTCGGCGTCAAGATTGTACTATCTTAGTTCTAGCGACTGAGGGGAGCGTACGCCATCCGAGGTCATGTGTCCCAATAGGAAACTCAGGGTGCGTGGTTACACTTTATTCTTAGACCTTAATAGAGGTATTGTTATGGGATCAATTGATGATGGTAAACACCAGGGCAAGTCCGAAAGTCAAAATCAGTTAATTATTCTAAACTATCGAAAGAACTTAGAAAAATTTCGTCCCTCATTTTTTTTTTTTTTTTAAATCATTCTTGTGTATGCAGCCTGAAGCTATGACACGTATGATTACGGAAGGTGTGTTTCTCATAGAATGACTCATTTTGACGTTTTTGGAACACTCATACTCAGATTTCATTTGCAAATACCACTACGAGGATAACGTCTTCCGACATGTAACCTCTACCGTGAATACCCACCACAGGGAAAAGCAGGAAAAACCCATGGTTATCTGAATATGCTTTCATCAAGCTATGAGAAAAACACCACCGCGAGAGAGTGTGGTTAACGGGTCTTACTGGATTCGAACCAGCTTTCTCCTGTCTCGAGTGGGGCATGTGTCCAAGCTGCCCAGACTCTACTTGGGAGAACGGCCTGGACGGTGTACCACACCACCATCGGACCCATTTCGTCCCTCATGTATATATACATTTTCGCTCCCTGCCTAGAGCCTGCTTGCAACTATTATTGCTGCGATCTCCAACCTCGCGATTACTGGTGTTGTTAAACATGGATTCCAGCCATATTAATATCATATCCAGCCTTGCGGGTATCGACATACATGTATCAGCCTCGCCAATAATATTCTTGGCGATGCCAGCCTCGCTAGCGGTTAGCGTCGCGAATAATGTCGTTCTGGCGCAGCCAGAATTAGCCTCGCGGAACTATCCCGTAACAGGTATCAACAACAACAACAACCGCAATCAACATTAACTCTCAACATGTTTGGCTGCTCGCCCTCGTCTTATTCAGCTTTTAGATTCAGATTCGTCGTAAGTAATATTGAAGCAATGAAAACCATGTACTTAATTTATTAGGCTCCTGTGTGGACAAACCGACCACATACGCCACCTCAGCGCCTTCAAGTAATTTTACAATCAAAAAAAAAGCTAGATTATCGTTATTTAATTATGCCTAATGGTGAATAATTTAGCCAACGAAGTCTACCACCGTACGTGTTGTTTTTTACGGATAGAATCTGGAGATGAGATGAAAAGATAGGTCAGATGAATTATGGCTTAGTTTCGAGGTAAAACATATCCCTGCCTCTTTTAGGAGAAGAAGGGAAAGTCTATCACTACTGCAGAAAACAGTGAGAGGATAGTATGTCTCACACCACTGCCACGGTCTCACTGAAATCGAGCCTGCTAGTGATGCAGCACAACACTCATTCTCACAAGGCTATCCAAACGATACAAGATCTTATAGAAAGTGGAGTTTCTCTTCTTGAGCGGTCAGCTTGCTTTTCCGATCCCAACCTAAAAGAACACGTCTGGATCTTGATGAAGAATATGTTCAAATCAAGTATCCAATCCAGACTCAGAGGGGAGAGACAGCTACCATAGAATCTAGGGAAATGCCGCATCTATACTGATGCCGCACGCAAACCTTCTCACACAGAGTATTGCCCAATATAGTAGCTGATCAGATATTCTCTCCAACAAAACACGTTCGGCCTATAAAACGACCACATGATTCAAAAATTCTCAAAGAAATTCAAAAAAGTGTTTGAGAGATACCGCACTCGATTACTAATCCACACAGAATCACGCGACGACACAATTTCTTCAAAGTAGTTCAATGAACGTAAGTCGATCATTTATCTACGATGGATTATACCTCTACTTTATGGTGGACTCATGATGGACATGCGTCACATCGGATGTCGGCATCTTCAGACATAGGAACTTTTGATGGATTACTAATCGAGTGGGGCATCTCAAATGCTTTTTCGAATTTCCTTGAGGTTTTTTTTTTTTGAATCATGTGATCGTTCTACAGGTTGAACGTGTTTTGTTGGGGAGAGTATCTGATCAGCTATTATACTGGGCCATACTCTGTGAGATAAGGTTTGCGTGCGGCATCAGTATGGACGCGAAATTTCCCTAGATTCTATGGCATCACATTATGGAATTTGTTAGACTATGACGTAAGTCCAGGACGAGGCAGGGAATGAGAAACACTCGGTGGCGCTGACAGACTCGATATTGCGCCAAATAACGGCTGTGTTTGACGGTGGCCTTATCGGGTACTAAGAGCTCTACATAATAATTTATGACATGCATAAACTGAATTAATGGATTTCATAATATTATTTTTACCTAAAATTAGAAGTGATGATACTTGAGTTCCGTACTTTTTCTCATACTAAATTTTAAGGTTTAGCGGGGATCTTCTTGAAATCTAGCTACTATAGGTTAGCGTATACTCTAAAGCCCCCTGTATGTCCCATACTTTTAGCGTAAGTGATATTAAAAGGCCTGATCATGTACGGCTTGCCCCACCCCATGCCTGCATTAGTGTCGCTTGTCACTTTTGACGAAACAATGTTCCGTTCTCTCAAAAATGATTCGCCAAAGATTATCAGAGGCACTAATGCAGGCATGGGGGGGCAAGCCTTACATGATCAGGCCTTGTACCTATCCTACAGAGACTGTATGTTGGCGGGTTATTACCACTCGCATAATCAATCTTTCATCGTGATACATGTGCATACAACTTATAATACAGATCAACCAACCCTCCCCGAGACCCTTATTATCCATTCCCATCAATTAATTCATGCGCTTAATCTCACCGGGCAATTCCAATTTGTTTTCGGGAACATTCGATTGATTCCACAGGCGGTATCCGTCATGATTTGAAGTTTTTGAATGTGTCGAAGGAACAAATTTCATGGATTCCTATTTGAACTCTTTATCATTCATGGTAAATAAGTACGTAACTGAAAGCTGGGTCTCTCATCCATTCATTCACTGATTCATATTCGTTCAATCATTGTACATGTATCGGAGCAAGCCGAAATTTAAGTTCGCAAGGACGAGAGAAATACATGTAGATGCATCATCCTACCGGATGGACGAGACATTGCAAATACCACACAATCCTTAGACATGTTCGTACGCATTCATCTAAATACATGTATTTCAGACTGTAAAGATTTTCCATCTCTGTAGCTCTCTCCAATTTGTTGTTCATGATAATGCTGTTGCAGTCTTGGGTCAGCAGCAGTCGTCATTGTAATTCTATTTCTTTCCTTCTTTACAAGAACATCCTCCTAGCAAGAGGAGATCGGCTGAGCGGCCTCAGACCCCCCCGAACAGTTGCATTATGCGGACAGAAGTTGAGAAGGTTGGGAGGGGGAGGGGGGAGTAAACTCTGATTATAACTCAAAAATCCATTATTTTTATCCAAATTTGGCTTAGATCGATAGTTTACCCTCGCTCCAAAATCCACAACTGTCGGAGCCCTGGTCCCTCCCCTATTTTCGTCTTCTTTTCTTTTCATTTGTGCGCGACGCTGTCCCCACTCGCGTCGACGCCTTACTCCGCTCATTCCACTGGTCCCCCTCCCCTCCCCCCCAGACGGTGATGTAGAGATGCCTGAATAACTAGCCTCTTTAGCCGCTCTCTATAAACACGCTTCTATCCTTCACTGTGTCATGATCTTCATGAGTTATTTCCTCGACAAGAGTGAAGATACTCTACCACCTATTCTTAATCCTCACCCTGGTGAAGTCGAAGCGTGATAAGTCCACCGGCAAGGTTATGCTCGTTTGCACGATCCGGATCATTCAATTTCAGTCATTTGTGACTGGTCCTCACTATTTGTTCTTGCGGACGAAGCTCATATCATTTTGTTAGAGATTCCTTCTCTCGCTTCATTTCCATACTACAGCTTCTTGTCAACTCCACCGATCTCCGAATATTTGCTCCTTCGCTGCCACAAATTGCTTCACACACGATCCAACACCTGCCAATCATTTCTTCTCTGGATCCGCTTGTCGCAAGACCTCGTCGTCAGTTGGAATCACTAAGCACTTTACTCTTAAGCTTGTGGTACCCGCTCATACACCGCCAAGTGTCTATCTACAAATTAACTGCAGCCGGGAAAGACTGACATATAGTGGTAATTATCCCTCTCTCACAAGAAAAGCTGGTCACTAAATCTCTGACTTTTACAGCAATTACACGTTCACCTGAAACCTACTCACTGTTGTTGCTTGAACGGCTCCTGCATCAAATTGATTTGTGGCCAATACGTAGGAACTCTAAAGTTGGAGACGTTCACTCGTTTATCCAACGTCTTTTTCTCCAAAGCTCGCTCGCCTGCTCTGAATTTTGAGTGACAAATAAAAGTGGGTTTGATTTTTTCTCTTCAAATCTCAATTTCATGTTCAGGGAACATCAAGTGTGAAAATTTGAATGTTATTTTAAATCACGATGTGGATTTATTCATGCTTCTCGTCCTTCCAAATCCACTGAAGTAATTCATGTAGGCTAACCACCAATAGACGAATTCCCCGGCCCTGAATTCACTTATCAACTCGAGCATCATTTCTACCAGATCACCGCTAAAGATTTTCACGTCCCTCTTTACCACTAATTTTATTATTTCTCTGGATCTTTTTAGTCCTTTACGCTCTTTATAAAATATTTAAGTCGCCGCTACTGGGGAATACTGACGTTCGTTCTCTGATACCTGGCACGGAATTACTCAAAAGTCTCAGTATGGTTTCTTCACGCCAATCGGATGGCTTTTTTGTCGAAGACTGTACCCTTCCGTCTCGCTCAACTCACGATTACATCAAAAGAATCGGCCGTTTAAGGCAAGAGGCACTAGCCAATGAATTATCAAGACAGGCTAGTGAGACATATATGGATGACATCGCGCGGCACATGTATCATATGGAGGTGAAACTCATCAAACCGCAAATTGATTGTTTCTCGTGCTAAAGACTTATTAGGAACTAACTCTGGCCGATGTTGCGTCTATAGACATTCAACAGGAAATACAATGGTTTATGAGGCCATATTTGATTGATTTCCTGATAGAAGCCCACGGGGCATTCCAACTTAGGCCCGAGACCCTATTCCTTGCGATAAATTTACTTGACCGCTACTGCTCAAGAAGAGTTGTGTACAAGAGACACTACCAATTGGTTGGATGTGCTGCTCTGCTAATAGCTGCTAAATACGGCGACCGTAAAGAACGTGTTCCTATGATCAAGGAACTCAAATCTATGTGCTGCAGCCTTTACGATGACGATATGTTTACTCAAATGGAGTGGCATGTCTTGAATACCCTCGAATGGAGTATCGGTCATCCAACCGTTGATAGCTTCCTTCAACTGGCTGTACAAACTGGATCTTCAGTTGAAGATATTGAGCTTGAACACATGGCTTTGTACCTGTGTGAGTTGGCCTCGTATCACAAGGAGTTTGTGTCCAGGAAACCATCTGTTCTTGCTGCGGCTTCTTTGGCTTTGTCTCGCGGTATTCTAGGCCGCCCTGAGGTGATGGAAGCTCATACACATGAAGTTGAGCAAGTCATGATAGATTTATCGCTCAAAATAGATCATCCATCTCAGGTACTTTATCGCAAGTACGCTTCATCCCAAATGTCTCGGGTTTCATCGACAGTGGAAAACTTCCTGCACGAACAAGAAGCCGCGAAACGAAGAGCGATCACTCCGGCCCCACTTCTTGTTGCACCGACGTGTGATAAGTCAATACTTGACGGCGAAATTTATCCCGGAACTCCCCACAAGCAACCCAACAACGGTATCATGGTGAATGGATATATGACTCCTCCAATAACTCCAGATGGGGACAATTTTTCGGGAAGCAGCGAAGCCAGAGAAGCAACTTCATCACGCTGTCCCATAACACCAACGCCCTCATTTAATGCATCATATATATCACATCAGCAGTACCAGCAATACCATGATACTAGTATGCACTAGATATCTGCGCTTTTAAGAGTGCCCCTCCCAATTTAAGGATTTTTAATTTGTATTAATTATGTATGTTTTTTTGTTTACTCTGACTGAATGCTACAAAGACTGACCTTATCCAGTTGGAGAAATAGAATCTCTTTGCTAGGCACCCTGCTCTATATTTTGATATAGATACGCTCTCATTTGTCTTTTTTTTTCCCCAAATCTTTACGTCTATGGGTGGTTTCATCATTTCATTTACTTATATACCAAAGGATCATAGTTTTGCATCTTGACGTTGGAATTTTTGGAGCCGTATAGATTCGTTCGGAAACGAGGCTAGCCAAAATAATTTGGAATTCCAGCGAAAAACAAGATGGTTTTGATTACATGTACAGATTTAATATAACTTGAACAGTGATCCAGGGTACACGGTAAAAGCGTGAATCCGGCTTAGGATCACAATGTTGAAGACGTATATAACGGTGGGCACTAGATACCCTGTGAATTTCGAATGGAGTAATATGATACCAATCACATTGTTATTTCCAGAATACTATGTCATTCAAGCATGGTTGAAAAAAGTTCTATTCCAAATCCAAAGATGCATTCCTCAGGCTGGCATGCAGAAAGAATAAACGTGAGCACTGTGGGTTTTCCTGTTATAGGACCTAATTCAGAACGCCAAAATCATATTGTTGTTGTTTTGATCACTTATTAGGTCGTGCCAGCGCACAGCATACAACCCTAAGGATTATATACCGGTTAGCTCAGCCTATCTAGAGCTACCCGACGCGTCAGTCTCCCGAAAGATTCCAACCAAGTAGATGTTCCTTCCCCACCCACACCCCATAAGATTCCCCCGAGCCAATTCCATCTTTCGACCATTTGTCCCGGGTCACTGATCCCGTGGCTTCTCAATTTACCGACTGCCCTCCCCGACAGCCAGCCCAGATGTGACACTCTGACCGGGAAAAACGCAAAAAAACCGATCGACTGAGGTGGTGCCGTTCCACAAATGTACTATTGCCAGCTGAAGAAGCGCCGACAGTCGAGAACAGGGCGGGTTAGGAACACTGGATTTTAGCCGGTATTTAGAGTGTCGGCGGCGCAGGCACAACGCATCCCAGTCAAAATTCCTTAGGATTCACTCTCCAAAATCCTTTCCTCTTTCTCCCGCATCTCAATACCCGTCCACCCTTATCTTGTAGAGATTCCTCCAGACATCTTCCCAAAAGTGAGCCGTATGTCACATCTCTCTTCCCAAATTTGTGCTCCACGACTTAAATCCTCCGTCGGGTGTCCATGATATCAGGAGCGTATATACGAGGGTTTATCCAGGAAGACGATCGTACAATTTTTTCTCGTTGATTTCTGGAGGAATAGGGCTCTAGTTGAAAAGATAGCTGGGCATGAGAGACTTGGGGTTTGTTGGGTCCGGGACTTGTCGAAGAGAATTATTGACAGGCCGAGGAGCCATCGACCGAGAGTACCTTGCGGGCCTCCAACGCTGAATGAGTTGCGACTCTTCTTGGGTATTCCAGATATGCGAACATACTGGGTGTTTACAGCCGGCACCGCGTGAAGGTGAAGAGTTCGACTTTGCCAGCCAACCATAATCATGATGTTTACCTGGGTCCATTCTATATGCGGGAATATCACATGACCGTATTTTGAGCTCAAATATGTCACTAGTTGAACATTTCTTACTTTTTGATACACTTTATCCCATGTTTGAGTATTCCACTTACACAATCAGAGCTTCTAGCAAGTGAGAATCGTGGTAATGTCTTAGAAAGAAACGTTGTGTAATGCCAGCGACATTACGTTCTGTGGGTAAACGAAGTACGCGCGGTAATTTACTGTGTTGATTGTTTTGGGACAATCCTCCGTCACCAAATCAACGAAATTGGTACATCTGACACTTTCAAATTCGACCTAAGTAGTAAATATGCACGCTAAGGCAGCTATGTCAAATGATATGGACAATTGTGGTCATTTTCGAGGGAAGCGCATGTCATGTCATTAATTGTGGCAACTTACAGCGGTGTAATACACAACACTTACTCCTTACATGGGTAGCAGACACCCCTGTAAATTAGCTAGGCGACCCCTGCTATATAATAATTCTGGCGTACAATTAGAATATTCTAATGATTCTATTTTGTATGTGAATTACATTTAATCGACCTCAAGTATTCTATTATCGGCAAATATTCTATAGGGGGTACATTCTATGTCAGGGGTACCTACAGTAATAGTCCTGTACGCTTTTGCCTATTTATGGGGGGATGTGGCTACAAAACTTTAACTGTTTGTGCGTTAAACGCCTCATTATACTAGTTGCTGCAGCATTGGGCGTCTAATGAGTCCCCTCAACGGAAATTTCAGAATGGGAGGCCCAACCGATCGCTGCAGTGTTTTACATTTGCAAAAAGTCGTGTAAGCGTCAACCGGCCATCAGCTGTCAGAAGCATACAAGACTTTCTCATAGCTGCATGGACGGTCGGTTCTGCTGCAAGCCCCTGCAATAGTCGCATCAAAGATCCATTTTTTACGTTGAAGATCTGACTTTTTACGACTATGCTTGGGGGACAGAGTAAATGGATATCCAAAAGAATCAGGAGCTACACATGAATCTCTGCGCAATCCAATCTACCAGTGAGAGCCAACAAAGATTACTTGTTCTTGGTTTGTTCATACCGTATAAAATTCTCAAGCTTAATTATAGGGTAGAATGTATCCTACTCCTTGGATAGACATTAAATCAGAACGTGCTACAACATAGGTCGCACGGGAATTGTGAGCACAGTTAATCTCAAACACATACATGCACTCATAAGACGCGTGATCTAAAGCTTCAGGGCCATTTGCTGAGGGGCGATTTACAATTAAACAAGCAAATTTGCAGCATCCCTGAGACACATCGTTTTAAATTGCCGTGCAATTTTTAGACCTCATCTCGGAGTCCTCCACGCCACTACGTATTTAAAATATCCAACCATCTAGCCGACGGACGGGTTATCACAGGCTGCAGCCAATCTCACGAGAACAGATCTTAGAAAATTGTTGCTCAACGGAACTCTGAGGGAGAGAGGGTTTCTAACGTTTAATTGCCCTGCATAGATCGGAGCAGAGGCTCTAATTAGCATCTCTGATCTGACTTCGACCACATCTCGATTCACTCCGACATCCGATTGTCGTGCACGGCGACGGTTAGTTGCTGGAGCGATGAAGAGCCGTTGGTGTCTGGATGTTGCATGTGCGCGAGGCATCAGGAGTCGGGCCTCAGGCGCTCCAGTTCAGGAGGACCGACGACTGAGACCTGAGATGGCCTCGGAGATTATGGCCGCCCTCATCTGCTTGTGAAGTACCGCAGCTCCGCCGCCCGTGGGTGCCACTGCTTCCTTGGGTTCGTTCTCCCACCTCCCGCCATCCAATCGCCGGTAGATTCGTCTGACCTTCCTCTCGGTATCTACGGGCGGCCGACGTTTCAACCTTTGACACACCCGACCATAATCCTGGACAGGCGTACCTGGGTGTTGGTGTCCGTGCACCCAGTTCGCCGCGAGAGTAGGGGTTTCTAGGTGCGAGCGCATCCCTCGAAAACCACTACATTTCATCAGCGGGGTCCCTAGTCATTTAGTCGCTGGGGTTAAGGAGGACAGGGAGTGGTCGTCCTTCCCATGTCACCACTGGCATGGCTCATCTCCCGACATCACCGGTCCTAAGGTTATGAGAGCACAGTATGGATGTCACAAATGACGTCAGTATCTCTCATCAACGTCGTCGGTCATCGTAGGAGGAGCGGTGCGCACAGAGCGTTAATCACGAGGCACTCACTGATCAAGTCTGAGTGACCCACGAGCCACCAACGCCAGTGCCAAAATGCGATTTGGCCGTTGCTGAATAACGACGCGTCGCCTCCCAGGACCGTCATCTGGAAGCGAAATTGCGTTCTCGTCGGGATCAGCACACGCGTGCCATCGCAGTCGCGATGGCTCTACGTTTCAGAGGCGCGCATCACCTCCTTTTCGTCGTGCCATCGTCCCGTAGAATGCGCGGTGTCTGGTACATGTAGCTGGTACGAGACCAGTGGCCCCTCCTCAGCCCAGCAGCACGAGCGATCCACTAGCTGACATGCCCGTGCGCGCGTAACGGTCATCCAAATCTATCGAAATCTGCTGCATGGCCCATTGGCGCGCGCGCACGTCCGTGGACAGAGGAATGATCGATGCTGAAGGTACCGGACCGCAACGATATTGCATGTAAAAGACGCTAAAATAGTTCGTACGGTATGGATTTTAACGTTTACGCTCACCCGCACCAGCCTTTTCGACAGCAGATCCACGTTAAACCTTAAACTTTTGGATGGGAAAAGTGGCCCGACGTTAACAATGCAAGGCTCTAATTTTAGTATTAAAATTGAATTATACAGTTTATCAATCCGATAGACAGACCTTCGCAGAGTACTACAGTCGATTCTCGTTATAACAATAATTTGGGAGTCATAGATTTGTATTGTTTTAGTGAGATATTGCTATATCGAATGGTCACGTGAGACCACGAAGTACTTATCCAAACTCTGCTGTTTGAGGCCCTCAGTCTGCTCCTTCCTGACCACCTTCTCGTAGCTGTACAAGTTGCTTATCCA
>JAKRRZ010000656.1:0-17630 GCA_022627015.2 Podosphaera aphanis | reverse complement strand
TTTAGTAAATTTAGTAAAGTTATAAGTTATAGGTTTTTTGTATGGGAACCGAGTCCGTTCCGCAAAATAATTAAGTTAGGCGAGGATTTAAGTTATGTGAGGTTAAGTTATCCGAGGTTTGACTGTATATGGGAACTCGAATTTTAGCGAGCCAATCAAAATGCTTCACTTTTTCATATGGACCTATGGACGTATGACATACTTATACATGTAAGCAAATTTGAAGCTCCCTATTATACCTTACGATGAATTACTTAGTATTCAGGCAATGTGGCGAAAACTATGCTATGCTTCTGAGGTTAAACCCTTGGCTACGGATTTGAAAAATGTCACTGCGCACTCTTCTTCTCGTGCCTTGGAATGAGATCCGTATTATGGCACACAGACATCCCTCCACATACATGTACTCGGACGATGAGCAAATTCCTAAAAATCCATTTTCTAAGATTCATCCACATCTCGGGAGTAGATATTTTTAACACTGACAGATCAATACTTACCGTGATTCAATGGGAAGTAGCTCGCACGATGCGACGCCGACGTGATCATGTCTGCGTTAAAACGTTTCGGAGAAGTCAAAGTTTCCGGACACATCAGCAACGTCAATATCAACACTTTTACAGACTCAACAATCAGAAGGTTATTATAATTCGAATTGAATACACATATTCCCCGAAACCTGAAGCAGTGGTATTGCTTTAGCATTTCTCCCTCTACAGCTGGAATATCTGATCGTCTCTTCGTCTATGATCTTTACATCTCGATCAAGTTGAACCCACTTTCTCTTCCGAGACGAATTGTTTGAAATCTAACACTTAGGACGAGGGGATTACCTGCTCTTTAGCTCCAACTTATTCCGCATTCGGGACTCTAATATTATCGCCCGCCTATCTTTCGCACAACTTGGCTTTCAGTGAACTTCTTCAGGTGTCGACGAGATGTGAAAGCTATCCTGAGGTTTCTGGGAGTCTCAAAAGCAAGATCAGTATTATGGGTGGTCTTCGAAATTCCATTTAACCTGTGATAAGTTGACACGAGAACCAGATCTACAGCTCCTCGGCCAACTCGAGTTCCCCTTTCTCAGATTTCTATCTAACTTTACCATAGAATACGAAATGCCATTCATTCCTCATGTGTGCAATATCTATCAGGCTACAGCAGTCTCGAATAAAGTGCCGTTTGCTGACCTGACGACAGAGTATCCTGATTGATCCCATTGCTGCAGGATATCGGACCAGCACCTCTTCTCTATGCCTTGTGTAGAGTCACCGAAACTCTTCCTCAATCTGGCTGTTAAACTATCAAGAAGTATCTGGAACTTATCAGGATGGATGGCAATCTGGCAGAAATACACGTCTCAGCCACCTCAACCTAAAAGATTTGGTTGTCTATCTGCTGTCTGACGTAGTCTACATCCAGATAGATGTAGATAGTCGCTCATATTCATTGATGAGAGCCAAAAAACTCCCAAGTACAAACTTACCCCTAGTTTTACTTTAGTCTTACTTGTTTTCTAATATTTTACGTTAATACCATCCCTAGCTCTATTAAGTGTAAAACGCTTATGAGTGTGTAAACATGGCTTATCTATGGTAAGATTCAGACGGACTAATATTCAATTGAATTAGTACCTTTAACATAGCTCAGAATAGTATATGTAGGTGAAGATTGATCACACCGAGTAGATAGTGGACACGTCTATCTGTTCCCGTTCTACTCATAACTCTTCTTGATCTAGCTATGATCGCTATTGAAAACTTGATATTGTCCCCTGGCTGCTATGAAAATACTCAAGATAATTAAAAAAAGTACATCTTTAGGAGACTCAAAAGTAAAAATCTTTGTGACGAGGTTGCACTGATCTAAACCCGCGACATTCCTGACACTGTGTAGTTGAATGAAAACGTTATCTTTTCAGATGAATGGGTTATTCGACTTATACCAAGCCGGGGACATATTTCGAAAGGCGTCACTGAATGAGTTATCTACTGAGTTCATCGCACTCTTTTTTGCTCCTCAGGGTCCTAGACTTGATAGACTACACCGCTTCCTGGTTCCTCACTTCAGCGTTGAAACGATGCCTCTGCATAGCAACCGATGGCGAATGAAGAGCATCAGTTTGCTGTCGTGTCAAAGCTACATTGAATTCATGGGCTGAAATATTATACCAGTCTCGTGATATGGTTGATAGAGGTGCACCCAAGGACGCCGATAATTGTGTCACGGAACACGCCGCAGAGTTTCGACGTGCATCAGAATTCATGATATCCACGTTGAGCGAGAATCCCATGGCATGGCATGGCATCATGATCACGGATGTGGACACGGTGTGACGAAAATCCCCAGCCCGCCCGCGGTGATGACTCATCGGCTTGCTTTTCACCTCGATGCGGGCATCGGGTGTGGCGCAACATCGATTTCTCGACACATTGCACCATCACGCTCTCCTCCAACAGACGGCGGCGTCTGATCGCGCGGAGCTCACGTTGTTTTGTCGTTGGTGTGATATCACGTGATATATAAGGAGGAGTCGGATGCTCAAATAGCTAGCTCTGTGTGTGTGGAACGGCGTCGAGAGGAAGACTCGGTGTGATACATAATGTTAGAGTTAGAGGCGCTTGTGTGTGCGCTGATAATAGCATTCCCATTCTGTTTCTCTCATGCCGGTCCAATGTGAATGTTAGCCGAGAAGGGAGGTAAATCTTGTAATGTGGGGCTTGAGATTATGGTGGCGTGGCTTACAAGATTTGCTCCAACTTCCGTCCAACATCCACATTTGAGGTCATGTGATCATTCTGGGACGAGCTGTCGGGAGAGAAACAATCGTCCTGACCGGGACATGGATATCGAACTAATTTCTGACGGATGGCTATGAGACAGCACCTCAGTCTCAAAGTTTGTCCTTAGAGAACACGTCAAAGGTTGACTGGCGAATGATTAAATATTATATTACATATACTTTCTTTATCCGTCGACAACTTGTAACGGAAAAACCAAAAGGCCGACTTCCCTAGCACAAAAGTGGCCTTTTTCGTTTAACCCGATTTGGCCCGTACTTGGCCCGTCCGTCCCGTCGCGACCCGCACATGTTCCAGCGTTGTTTGAGTTGAGTGGTAAAACCGTGGTTCATGAATGAGACTTTTTTCATTCGCCATGCCATTTGTTTGACATTGAAGTGCTGACTCAGTCACTATCCAATTATGGGTGGTATGAGACTGTCATTTCAAGAGTGTCGTGCTTCAGATTGAACTCGACTGACTCATTTGAAAAGTCTCTATTATCTGTGTGTAAGTTGTTGTTGTATCAGTATTAACTTTGAGGACTTCTATTATCCATGAAAGCAGTCGTGGACTTCTGCTGAAGACTGAATTTAGAGACGACCTCTACCCGATGAGTTGAGACTGTCGACGTAACTAGTCTTGTCACATTTATACGATATACGGCTGTTCCGAGGGGCCTATTCGATGAAAACCTTGATTCTTCAGCCAATTCAGCTTGGTGTAGTTGTGTGCGAGACATGGACGCTTGTCCGAGTCAACTTCATTCTTAGTCCAGATTATAAGGTTAGTCGCCTAGACAAATTCGGGAACGTGAAATTTAGCGAAAGTTTAATGACTCGCAAGAGACAGACCCCGTTTTGGATTTCAGAAAGGATGGTAACGGATCATACAAAGGCCTTGCGACGGACAGCAAGAGAGATTGCACGGGTCCTCTCTCCAGGCACTATGAGTTTGGAGATGGAGACATTTTCTTGGGGCTGAGGGTTCGTGGTGGAGGCTCCGAGCTTTGCTCAGAGAATAATCCCTTGGCCGATTCATTATGAGTTTAAGACAAGATATAGATCTAAAGCTTACCCTTACTCGGGTCGATTGATCTCGAATGAACATTTTCTCTCCTTCACATCTCTTTGCATTCGATCTGTCGAGGGAAAAGGAAGAAGAGCAGAAAAAAAGATGAGGATTGTCAACTTCGTCTTAGCATCTGTGTTGCTCAGACTAGGTGGATGTTTGCCTGCAAGTCATGTGATTAGAGACTTATTACTCGGCACACCGACGACAACGCACCCATGTGCTGAGATCAGTGCATCTGCAAGTTCCGCCTTGCAAGCCACTCCCAAAGGTATGTTAAATTCGAGATTGAGAAATCATTCGATAATGTAGATGTTGACCTTCCTGCTTTACCAGCAAGACCAAGTGTCAGTGCTAAGCTCGCGTACGACTGCTTGATCTCGGTCCCTTTAAATCCAAATGATGCCTCCGCATTAGTCAAGTCTATATTTCCCTATGTTGAATGGCAATCGGATCTGGCCTATCTAAAGAATCCACCATCAGGATATTTGATGCCACCTGTGGATGTACGCAAAGAACTTCGTCGCGTATTAAGTAATGTTCATCAGAAAAAGTATGCCAATGAGCATGAATTTCAGATAGATCTATTCGATGTCTTCCAATCAGTACATGATGGGCATTTTAGATATGTACCAGACCTTGTGGGGGCAATTCAATTTCGACGGACCGTGGGCATTGTAAGTGTCAGCAAAGATGGAGTTGAAGTACCTAAAATTTATATTGATGGTACGTTCCCCTCAGGTTTAGATTGAGTATCATGACAGGAAAGAGCTAAAAATTAATAGCGGATATTAAGGAATACGTTCGAGCAAGGAGCTCAACGATGCCATCAGTGATCACACATATTAATGGGCAAGATGCGCTCGAATATATAACTGAGACGATGATGAAAAACAATTTACATGATCCAGACGCTCAGTACAACAACATGATGTATGGAAAAGCACACGATGCTCATTTTACTAAAACTAATTATCAGGGGCTTTTTGCACTCACGGGTCGCATTGGCCATTATTATCCAGGGCCAGAAACGAGAATTCTCTTCGAGAATGGAACGGAAAATGTCTATGAAAACTACGCTGCTATTAGTGCGAAATTGGATGGTGTTACGGATGGTTCATCAATGTACGAAAAGGTGTGTTCAGGGGCTCAAGGATCGAACGAGACGATCCCTGAGCCTGATATTGAAATCGAATCGGAACCTGAAGTTGAGCCTGAAGTTCCCGTAAACATCGAGCTTCGGTCATCCGTGAAAAGAGCCTTTGGGTATCCGACTCCTGAGGTTATTTCAGCAGACAAAATGGTTTCCGGATACTTTCTTGAAGATCCAGCACACAGTGATGTAGCAGTCTTGAGTATATTGTCATTTCAAGCTAAGTCTGCCCTCGACTTCCAATCCGTTGTCGAGACCATGATCGCCAACGCAAAAGCTGCTGGGAAGACAAAGATAATCATTGATCTCTCATCAAATGGCGGAGGAAATCTCTTGTGCGGTTATGACGCATTCCGTCAGTTCTTTCCACAGATTGAACAAGATGGATTCACGCGCATACGATCGCATCCTGCGCAACAGATTATAAGTAAGCAGTTATCGCAGCGCTCATCTAATTTCAGCTTGGAAAGCACCGATCCGTCAGATTACGAGTACTATCAGACGCCTATGAATTATAGGTATGACCTCAATCTCACCAATCAACATTTTCCCACCTACGCCGATAAGTTCACACCTCAAAATTTCAATGGTGACAATTACACCAGCATCATGAGATGGGAGATGGATGAGCCAACGTTAACAAGCTCTAAATGGGGCGTTGGTATAAACATCACAGGCTATGGTGATCGCAAGAATTTTTCACAACCTTTTGATGCCGAAAATATTGTGATGTTGTATGATGGTACCTGCGCTTCAGCTTGCACTATTTTTAGCGAGTTTATGCGCATCCAAGCTGGGGTGAAATCGATTGCCATGGGAGGACGTCCACATAAAGGTCCTATCCAAGGGATTGGCGGAACCAAAGGAGCAAATAGTTACAACTTTGGCTCTCTTCGAAAACTTGCTCGTCTCGCTCTTAATACTGGCACACCAGATCAAGTCGCAAGTTGGAAGCTATTATCAGGTATGACTGATCTGCCCATAAAACGGAGCATAGACACTGCAATTAATTTTAGAGATATTATTTTGAGGGATCATTTGGAGGATGGGATCCCTGCTCAGTATGTGTATGAGCCTGCTGATTGTAGATTATACTATGAGCCGAACATGTTTATTGATGTCCGGGCGATCTGGCGAAAGGCTGCTTCTGCTGCCTGGGGAGGTGCAGATTGCGTTGCAGGTAGCTTAAAGCCGCCGCCGCCGCCGCCGCCGCCGCAAAAGAGAGAATACAAGCAACATACAAGGTTAAAATCGATTAAGCTTAGGTCGACGAGTGATAGACTTTCACACAGAGCTAGGAACGTGCTGGCGCATGCTACAAAATCAATATTAACAGATCGTTTTAGAACCTAGATCTTCTCTAAATCCTTGGAATTAGCCGAGGAGTTTCGAATCGACCCATCTTGCCCTACCCCTAAATGAAGCTACTGGCGTTAAGTGCGCCTCAAATCACATGGATTATGATATCATTGTGGCGAGCGAAAATGAGATTGTAATATACGAGAAAGCACCAAAGAGCATCCTCCGGCGGGTCCAGGTCAGGAAAAGGGAAAGGGAATTGGTAATACATATATTAATACATAAGCTTCCTGTATATAGACTAAATTTCAGAGCAGATTAAGATAATGATAATGACATTAATGAACATGCTTGTGTTTGAATCATGGTGAAGTATTGTGTCGTCTAAGTAAGATTGATTCATACTCTTTCTCACGCTCGTCGAGTGGAGCGATGTACAGGATTTTCGCTGCTGGGTAGATTGTACCAGGCTGAGGACCCGCTCATATTCGAGATAGAGTTCGCCCTGAAATTACAGCATGCATCATGTATTATGAGAAGGCAGGAATAATCACGAGTTATTACTGGTTCTCTGTCTTTGAAAGGCTATGTATGAAAAGTGGAAAGTCAGACGAAGAGAGGCAGTATTATTCCGCAATACTCGGGATTGAATTTATCTTTTGTCTTTACTAGACCTAGCACGAAGGAGTTAGAGAGTGCGTTTCTGGTCGAGTCGACGGGTGTTGAGTGGTTGTGATTCGCCGTGACGAGACAAACGTACATGTAGTTGATTGTCTTCTTCGGAAGGTGACGCAAGAAGTAGTCGGGCACACTCTTGCGATATTCTCAGAAGCGTTCAGCGTCAATGGCCCATCGCGTCGGTTGTTTCTCACGTGCCGATGGGCTGCGCGAAGCTGAAGTGCTTTCCTGACTCCTGCATCTGATCTCTTTCCCTCTGTCTAGTTTCTCCGTTCCGGAGTCGGTACAAGGACCTTTCCTCTTGACCTTTCCGAGGTTTCGTCTTAGACGTAGCTCAGACGATCTGGCCCATTGGATCGAGTCTGGGCGGGAGATGTCAGCCAAGCGTGGATTCGTCGGGAAAATAAGAATCGTCGTCGGATGAGATGATACTATGTTCTTGAAGGGCAGACAACGTGTGGGCCTTGAGAGGTCTACTCGTCTGCTCGTAGGTGTCGTTCGATTCCCCGCGGCTCGCGTTCGGGAGTTTTACAGGTTTTATACCACGTGATTAATTTATCCTCCAATCGAAAGTAAACACCAAAGAGCTCTATCGTGACAGACAGCGCCAGAGCTCGTCGATCAAAACTTAGCGACATCAACCAGCCGACAGCTGACTGCCCTACCCGCCGAAATCAATTAATTATCCAGCGACACACATTGTGCGATTATTGCGCCAATTCTTGATCACTGCAATTTCCCGCCGCCACCGCCGACTCGCTCCTCCCGCCAGCCGATGTCCGCCGAGAAAAGTTTGGATCAATGACTGTCATTCTACGCTCCTGGAATCCTCTCGAAGCTTTGATCATGAGTAGTCAACCTGGTCCGCGGAGGAGAAGCAAGCGTATAGCAGGTGAGCCGACTCCGAAGACGGACTTGCGCCGCGCTGCGACCTGGCTCCGTCCTAACGCAAGCACAGCATACGACGAAGAAGATGGGGATTTTATCTTCACGCGTGGTCCCAAGCGGGCCAAGGTACGCCATCCCGAGCTCGAGGCCGTAGCCGCACCAGTCGCAACACCACCCGCGCCGGTCGCCAAGAGGGGTAAAAAGTCCAAGGAGACATCGAAAGACGGCGAGCATGCGAACAACTCATCGGTCAAGCGAGACATCGATCACAAGACGAACCACATTGTTCCCGGACGCGACACCACGGCACACGTTGCGCCCAAGAAGCGAAAGACCACTCGTGCAGGTGCGGAGACCGCGCCGGGCGAACGCACGTCAGGTTCGGGTGCCCTGCATCATGGCAGTCGACGAGATACGACGAGCTCACGGCATGCGGAGATGCCCGTCGAGCCGAAGCACTCGACGACGCTCATCGCCTTACCCATGAGTGATACACCCGTTATCAATCGAAACAAGGAGCTCCGGAAAAAAGGTGGCTCGAGTGCGCGACGAAGCAGCTTAGGGCTTCGCGGTCGCCGCGCAAGCTCCCTCATAGATAACGGACACAGTGCGATCCCTCACCGTGAGGTGGAGACCTGCGACTTCTACAAGCATATCGAGGCCGAGGGGCTGAGTGAACCGCGGAGAATGAAGCAGCTGCTTACCTGGACGGGGGAGCGATGTCTCGGCCCCAAACCGTCTCACGGGAATTCACAAGACGCGGCAGAGTTAGCTGGTAAGGAGGGTACGAGTGCGCGTGAGAACGTTGCGACTAATGCGATGATAGCACGGCATGTGAAAGAATCACTCCTGAAAGACTTTGCCCAGAAGTCCGAACTTTCGGATTGGTTTAATCGAGAACTGGCCCAAACGACCATCGTGAAAAAGCCGAACCCCCGGAATGTGGAGCTGGAAAATAGCCTGGTTGCCGTTGAAGCTCGTCTCAAGATGTCTGTGAGCGCCGAGCATCAGTCATTACCCGGCTAACTGAGTCTACTAGATTACGAGATGAGCGCGACAAGTGGAAAGAACTCGCGAAGCCACCACCCGTACTTCCTCCGATCCTCGCGCCAGGGAGTACCGATATCACCCTCGCCCAGATCGACGCCACCCTGCTCGACCCCGAACAAGCGGCCATCCTCGCCGACGTTAGCTCAACCTCAGCCCACGCGTTGCGCCACGACGTCGCGACGCGCCTGGCTGCCTTGCAAGCGCGGCTCGAGGTCCACGTCGATCAATTCGCCGACGGCATCCACAAGCTCGACCAGTACCAAGTGACGGTCGGACGCGTCGCCGACCAGATCCTCGCGCTTAGCGCCCGCTCGCTCGCGGCCCGTGAGCGCCGCGCAAAAGAACGCGTCGGCACCCGCGATATCCCCGTGCACGAAGTCCTGCGCAGTCTCAGTCGGATCCTGCCGCCGCGTGACTGACGAAGGCCGACGCGTGAGCTTCGACAGAGAGAGAGAGCCACGTAGATAGATAGATGGGTGGGTGGGTGGAGGGAGGAAAGGATGGGTTGGAGGTGCGGCGTTTGTTAGGGTTGCATGCGATACCATGGGTTTAGTTTAGTTTGTGTGAGCGCCGGATCGGTCTCGGGATGGGAGGGTGCACAGGAGTTCGGGCGTCGGGGCGTCTTTCGCGGCCGTGGTCGGCAGCGGTCGCCGTGCTTGCGGGCGGGCTGGGGAAAGGAGGAGCATGGGTCATAGGGCGTGCACCGCCATCTCTCACATACACATGCATGTCTCGTCACTCGCGGGGTCCGTCGCTCGTCCGCGTGAAGGGACCGGTATACCCCTCGCACCAAGTCGGGGCGTCGACCCGTCCGTCCGTCCATAATCACATCCCCCGTACGCGCCCTTCCCACACCCTTCCCACGTCGCCATCTCCGTTCCCGTGACGCGACATGCGTCCCCCGCCCCACCGCGTCCCAGCACGCGTGCCCGGTCCGAAACGTCCATCCGGCCGTCTGTCCATCGCACGCGGACGTGGGAATCACGCTCGGGTCGGTCGTCGGGAGATCGCGCGTGCGTCGGCGCGTCGTATTGCGTGCGACATGCATCATCACCTTCCCCACTTCCCGCGTATCCCGATGTGGCTGACTAAGTGGCTGGGTGCAATGCCAGATGTCGGGATTCCTGGTGACGGAGTCAATTCTATATGCTCGCGCCTCGCATCATCACCCATAGTTTGAGCTGATGACTCTCGATACCCAAATAATCAAAATCTGATTCTTGGCCCTTTGCGAACCTAATCTAATCAAATCGTGCAGAGGGAATAAAGTATGCTTCCCTGTCTATCGTGTAATCTCTACTACGTCTTATTTGTTCTCGGTTATCTGTCTACCAATCTAAAGATTAACATCTAAACCAACCGTTCGCAATCTTACATTCCAATTAAGTGTTTACCAGGCTTTCGTTTATGCTAGATTTCATCGTTCTGTATAGCTCTCAGTATCGTAAAGTATCTTCTAAAGGTAACATAAACTGAGTAGGTGGAGCGGAATTGAGAGGGTTAGATATAGACACAATAACGATCGGTGCCTGGATCTCAAAGAACGGACCTTCCTGCTCTCTGCCACCCTCCCACTCCACCATTTGAACCATACTGATATTCCATCGCTCACGTGTACAGCCCTCTGAGAACATGAAATAGGTATCCATATTCCTTATGGTTGCAGATATGAGTACCTGGATTTCTGGAAACATCGTAAGTAGTTCCTTTAGGACGTGTAATAATGCCGTTATTCCTGGTTCATCGTAGGTCAAATCGGCTCCAAGTACAACATCAACCCTGTTGTCTGGAAGATAGTGGGGGTTCCGTATTGAGGTGCCGAGACCATTTTCCCACAACAGCAGTTTACTGCTGATTTGGTGTGTCGCAAGGCCATTGAGATGAAAATTTGGGCTATGGTCGGCCACCACCGTTGGAGTTCCATCTGTGGCAATGACATGAGATGCCTCGAGGTGTTTCGCGCAAAGGATGGAAAGGTAGGCCGTGCCGCTTCCAAGTCTGTGACTCAGGTAGATCAGCATTTCTCTACTCTTGGTAGAGAAAAACTCAAAGTGTGGAGCCTCGGTATGAAGTCAACCAGCGAGGATTGAAGGGGGGTTCTCACTCGAGGACATTTTTTCTTCTTACTAATTCTGGATGCGTACTAAGGTAGTTTCCCATTTGCAGAGCCGCCTCCCATGTCCGGAGGCCAGTGGTGCCCCCGGCAGCTAAAACGGAAGTCGATTCGTACAGCGTAATTGTTGGTGCGAAATAATCTGATGGTGAAAAGGTCTCCGCGGTCGGTGCAATAGGTGCCCGGCGATCGGACTCGCTTGAGAGGCTTGAAAGTGTGTAGGTAACATAAGTCTTATCTTGGTATAAGTTAAGTTGGGAGGGCGGATGCGAGGCGAGAAGGGTAGTCAGCAAGGTCATGAGTTGATTAGAGATGTCCTGAGATATTCGAGGGCGTTAGAGATATCGTATAAACAAGTTGAACTTACATGGCTGTAGAGAAGAGATCAAAGTACCTCTACCACAAGTTTTGTATACGAGCGAGAGGGATCGAACAACTTGAGGGTAATCATACATATTTATCCCAGTCGACAATGCTGCCTTCGATTCGACGTACGAGTTCCTTCAATACTCGAAGTTGATACGCGACTGGAATTTGGTATCTTCGCGCCCTCTCCGAGAAGAGCCTTTCGTAGAGAGCTTGCTGAAAATTTGCATCTCTCAGATATCTGCCGTCTGGGTATTCTATTTTGGAATAGAGCTGGAGGAATTGACGGCAAAAGCGATCGAACTGTTGCACTGAACTTGTGCCGATCTGGCCGGGGTGGCTCATCTTTCCGTGATCCCTTAACTTGGACCAGAATGCGTGACGATTTCTTCAGACCAGGAACAGCTTCTGATCCTTTTGAAATCTTTGAATTTCAATGTGAGACAAATGTAAGTGATTGTTGCCATGGAATTTTACTCATTCGAGAGCAGGGGGGTTCTTCAATTATGAAGACCCTTCATCGGAGTTATATTTACCCGATAAGATACATAAACTGTATCCGAAAAATGAACACATTTGTGACCGATTTTATAGCAAATTTATGCCCAAATGCAATCGCTCACTGTCTGAATATTGTCTTGCACCAACTTCACAAATGTAATAGCTCGCTTAATTAACCAAAAGTAGTAGCACCTTGTTAACGTACCGAATCTTGTATTCGATCAGCAACTGGATCTCTTCACAACAACACGACAAGAAATTTAACCAATTTTCAGTAATTACATCTACTTGGACGTACTAAAATATGGGGTACAAGTACTTATCCCACAATAGCACTTTGCTCAATTTAGCGTATTTCCTCTTTTACCCTCTATCAGGGGTTGAAAAGGTATAATTTTAAAGTGTGTTTCTCACTTTAAAATTATACCTTTTCAACCCCTGATAGATGGTAGTCTAATATATGTAAATATAAACGTAGATTTATCAACCTGAGTGTTGTTTCAGCTAAAAATAGTGCGGTATTATGAAGTAATAGGGGTTAGATTAAGAATAGCTTGGACCAAGAAATGAAGTACATGTACATATATTTATGCATATCGTGAATTGTTCAGAGCCATCAATTGTTGTGCAGCCTTATTATCTATCCTGCCGTGCTGATTTCCTTGCCTCGAATTGGTCCTCAGTCATAAAGGTCTTTCTTTCCATTGTCTGTTATATGTAAACTTATAAATATTTTGCGTCGTATATGTTCGTTTTTCTGCTGATAATTACATGTATCACTACCCTCCTTCCGTTGTTGGAAAGTTTTTCAAATGACACTCGATCGCTTGATCACAACTCCATCTGACTACCGCTCTACAACATGGTGACGAACAGTCTCCGACTCACGCTCACGCCCTGGAAACCGGAGTTCATATCCTGTGCCAAAATTCTGATCATGAGCCAGGTGATAAGAGATCGAAGTGTCCACCAAGTTTATGCAGCGCAATCCACAAGTCGTTACGTGAATCGGGAAGAGTATCGATGCTAGAAAAGTCAATGGAACTCACGTCGACCTTATTTCTGAGTTCCATGATCGATTTCACGAGCTTCAAAGTCGATATAATATTGAATAACGCACGGAATATCTGGAATATGGACTTAACCCACGAGTCCTTGAAAGCTCTGCTAAAAGATTTTCTAGTACATACATGAAACCGCCCAAATATTATTCTTATTATTCTTGTTAGATGCATACACTAAACAGCTAAATAGAGCTATGTAGAGCATCAGTCCGTCGTCCTAGGAAACCTGTGACAGGGAGAAATACCTGGCTCTTAAAGTTAAAGGCCCAGAGAAAAGGATATCAAGAATGTGAAAGTTATGTTAATGTCCGTACGCCAACGCTAACGCCAACAGGTCGCCAGCAAAAGATTATCCCCATGCGCCGTCTTCTGCCAAGAGAAAGTTCGCTTTGCGAAACTGCGCGAGTCTCTGGAGGCCAATTATCCATCGGGCTGTAAAACCGCCCAAGTAGATCTCAAAAATCAAGTCAATCAGCGCCACACGTTGCTCTAGTCGACCGTTTGAAAATTTCAAGGGCAGTAACCTACAGTCTACCTAGTTTCCAGACAAAAATTCTTTATGGCGATTGAATAAGTCTGCAAACGAATACATCAGTCAAAACACTGCGGTGAAGTAGCTTCAATCTATGTTTAACCCGAAAACTAGGCCAAAAACGTCTTGTTGTTATGAAAGATGTTTATAGCAGCCCTACGACCATCGAATATTTAAGAATCTGTGAACTGAATGATGTAAATTATCTCTTTTCTTTTCTTTTCTTTTCTTTTCTTTTCTTTTCTTTTCTTTTCTTTTCTTTTCTTTTCTTTTCTTTTCTTTTCTTTTCTTTTCTTTTCTTTTCTTTTCTTTTCTTTTCTTTTCTTCTGCTCTCTCTAGCCATGTTGTCCAGCACTTTTACTTAGGTGGTTTTGATCTGTTGGAGTTAAATTATCGTTACCATGTGATGTAACAAAAACAAAAGAGAAACATAGAAGCTACGAACTTACTGCTCTTAGTGACACATTTAACGCCTAAATATACTTTTTTCTGGTTGAAAATCAGCTAGTATGTCTCCAGAGAATCCAAAATAGGCCTTAACCTACCATTTCTGAGACTTTTGCTAATATCTTGACAACAAGGCGTCCAAAAAAAAAAATTCTAACTTTAAGTAAATCGTATGTTGTTTCTTCCTAGGTTGCATTTTGTTATGCTACCAAAGATCCTCGACTTGCGTCAATAATTCAACTCATCTTTTGAGCGACTCCTGGTTTTCATCGAGTCAACGTTTTTTAGACCCCAGAGAAGCTCAATTGGATTCAAATCTGATGAATAGTTGACCAATTCATAGTAGAGGTATTCCTCGAAGCTAGCTGATTCTTTGTTACCGCGGAAGTATGTTTTAAGTCGTTGAGTCATTATCTCATTGAGAGGTAATACATGTACATGTCTCGGGTATGGCGATTGAATTGGGTGATAGAATTTGATGTGGAAAGCTTGGTTGCTCTCTCATTTTGCTGATCTTTCTGGCCAGATTATTCGTACACTTTTATACTCCTACATGTTACTTATCTGACAAGGACCTTCTCTGAGTCTCTTCCCAACTCATAAATGGTCTTGGATATACGTGTAGCTATATTCAACGCCGGAATGGCTTCTACTTGGTCCAAAGTTGGCGCAAAACAACTCTTCAAAATTTTCAATTTTTTTGAGTTTATCCTGACCACTATATAGCATCACATCCAGGTTAAGTCAAGGCACTTAGCCCCAAATTGTTAAATCCTCCAAATTTGAAGGTCTTTTATTCTAATTAAGGATCCAAAAGACAAATACGAGACCTCACCCGAGAACGTTGAAAAGCCAATCCTTCGAGGCAAAGATTCTTCGGCCATAATGCATTGGCTTTGATCAAGTTGGCGGAGCAATCTTGATACATGTATGATCCACGATCACGAGGAACGAGATAAAATCTGTGATGCTATCTACACCAAGTGCTCTCAAGTCTAATCCGGGGAATGATACCAACGAGAAAAAAGCTACCTCTTTTAATGGAGAAGTGCAGCCGCCGGGAAAGTAACCTAGAAAATGCTTTACTCTGCCCACCTGAAGGCTCTTCATCGGAATTTTCATTCTTTTAGGCACGGAAAGGAAGAAGGCTTTTTAAATACCCACCTGACAGTTTGATCGAGGGTGAGTGGAAACTAATAAGAGATAATTTCGATATCCAACCGAATTTAGACTCCGATGAAAAATTGGAATTCCTGAAGCGCTTTTTTAAATTACTCTGAGTCTTCAAAGGCACTAAATAACAACGCGTTGATGAAAAGAATCAATCAACAAATGAGCTTTCCAGCTCCTCAACAATGGGGGAATCTAAAATCAGCCATATCACCATCCCAGAACCTCCCCTTCAGCCGTCAAATAATCGGCCTCAATGAATGAGTGAAAAGAAATTTTAAAATGAGATCACATGTACCTGGCTAGCTTGACGTGGGCGTACCTTGAATACTATCTACTTTGTTTTTGATGAAAAAGCGTACAAATCTATCCGAGATACCAATCATCAAGGGAGAATCTTACAATAAGTAAGTGAAGGCTCTACCTATCACCTACAATCCGAAATCTAGACGATGAAGTGTCATGGCAAATGACTGATCAATGCCAGCTCTATAAACATCCCCTACGCCTCACGTAAAAGTCCTCAACCGCCCCGTCTTTTTATTTGCGTAGTTGCCGGCAAAAAATACTTTAATTTGGCTATGAAAGATTGTTTTGTAGTGAGATAGAAAACACATGCATGGTGATGATAGACACTTTTAGAAGATTACTTGCTCGCTCCCGGACTGGGGGCTATGAAGAATGTACTGTTATGAGTGTGTCAACAAAGGTGTATAACTTTAAGTTTACAAGACAGATAAAACATTTTCATAAGTACAGGTGAGTTATTCAACACATAATCAGAAGTGCGTGCTAAGCGTCGCTAGGTGACTGAGCAATTCCTGACATCCCCCCATGCTGAGTAATTCACTGTCAACAAGTTTGGTTGTTAAGGGTGATGAAGTTTAACTTGTTTGCACCTAGACCTCATTAACTCTCAGGACGGTTGGAGTAACCGCAGAGCCTACATCTACAGAACATTTATGGTTAGCTCTATGCAGTTCAGCTCTGCGTACGTATATGTCCCGATACAAGAGTGTCCCTGGTGTTTGTCGTGTAGGTTCTGATTCTCAATCTGTACTTAGGCGCCTTCTTTACATCATACGGTAGTGTTACACTTGTTCTATTTTCGATATTCCTACACCCATTTTATCCATTTGCCTTACTAATGATTCGTGCGGTAGTTGTTTGGTTAGGATGTCTGCGGGGTTATCTGTTCCGGCAATTCTATCAACTTTTAGCCGGTTCTTCGCAATCATATCATTCCTGGCGAAAAAATAGCGAATTTTGATGTGTTTGGCCTTATTATGAAATCTGCCTGAGTACTACAGAACTCTATTGCTGTCTGGTTATCGTACCACAGAGTTGGTGTGAAATTTTCTTGATGTAAATCTTTCCAGAGCTTTTCCATCCATGCTGCCTCTTTTGCTCCTTCATTGACAGCTATGATCTCTGCTTCCATGCTGCTTAAAGCAGTACTCTTTTGTCGTTGGGAGACCCATGAGATTGAACCCGCATTGTCCAAGACCACATAGCCATGGAAAGACTTTCTATCATCTTCAGTTCCCCATGTCGCATCAGCGAAGATGTCGAATACGTTAATCTTTGTCTTTTCTTTGGAAAAGTTGTTTTTAAATGCCGAATAACTGATTCTGTGTCGAGATGTCCGCTGGAGATATCTAAGAAGGTGTTTGGCATGGCCGAGAAAAGGGTGTTTTGGTTTCGACATGAACCTCGCCAGTTGTCCAACGGCATAGGAGATGTCGGGCCTGGTACCATTTGTTAACTAAATAGTTGATCCTAAAATTTCAATTTGTCGATACAGAGCCGAATTGTCATCATCCAGGAGTTCATTTTCTTCGTTATCCTTTAAAACGGTCCTAGAGATGAGGGGTGTCAAAACACCGTTGTAGTTCTTCATGCCAAGGCGTTCGAGTAACTTTCTTACTTACATTTCTTGATATATGAATATGCCGTAATTCACCCTATCTCTCTTAACTTGAAAACCAACAAAGGTATCAATGGGACCTAGATCCTTGTATTTCTATCTGTTCATAATTTTACTCTTGAATTTATCAGACAATACTCTACGACCGTAGATAAGCATATCATCGACGAAGACGAGGACAAAGAGTCTCTCCCCTTTCTCCCCCATTGGCGATGATATAAATAAGTTAGGGTCTGCATCTCCTTGTGTAAATCCCAAGTCGTTGAAGAATTGTTGAGCTTCGAATAACCATTCCCGAGGAGATTGTTTCAGACCGTACAGTGCCTTTTTAAGTTCAAAATAGTATTCACTTTCGATACCTTGAATCCATGGGTAGAGTAAATAAAAGTAATCTAAGATCTTCATGTAGTTTGGTTCCTTTAAGGTTGGGTTGAGGAATGCTGTATCCACATCAAGGTGATCAAGTTCTGTGAGAATATACGTTTATCCTTGCCAATATGATGCAAAGTGATCATCTAATTTTAGCCTAGCTCCCGCTGTTTGTCTAGAGCGAAATTGGAGATATCAGTTGTTACCCGGCACGGGCAACAATAA
>JAKRRZ010000655.1:0-10505 GCA_022627015.2 Podosphaera aphanis | reverse complement strand
GACGAAGCCCCAAGCCGCTGTCGCAGCGACCAGCAGCGACGGCACGGCGCATGACGCGGTTTCCATCGCGGGCGATCATGTCATCATGAGGACGTGCTGGTGCGCGAGCGGTGGCCAACCGCTTCGTTCCCTGTGGATCGCGCAGAAGAGGTGGAGGACGGGAGGTGGCTCCGATTTCCTACTTCGCTTCCTGGTCTTTTCTGCTTCAGGAAGCCCATTCTTAGGAAGCCCGTTCTCAGGGCTTGTTTTGTGTGGAAGATTCAGCCAGGACCGTACCAAGCCATTGACGTAACTCAACTAGGTTTCTTCTGTAGGCATTGGGATACGGGGAGTGGAGCTTTGCGGAGCTGAGCTAGGACGTGTAAATGAACGTACCGTCATTGATGCTTCTGTCCCCGCTAGGGCAAGGAGATTAATGTATCTAACCTTACGTCTACTACACTGAGCAAGGAGTAAAATTCCACGTTTAAAGTGTATAGAGTAGGAACAGGCCTTAAAGAACACACTTGTACTCTTTAATTCTTTTCATCGAATACAATTTTACGCGGCATGTGTAAAACAACGAAGTAGATATTTACCCTTCTTACATAGTTTGAATGGGCCAAGGGTAGCGGATCGAATAATAAATTCTAATCATCATCCCACATGTTAATCCTTCGGTGCTAAGAAGCCGAAAAAACCCTATATTTTCTGCAGCATCTGACGATTTGCTGACAAGACGATAAATCTCTGGTTAAGCAATCAAAGTAAGCGTAAAGGTGGAAGCTTGAGGCTGAAATTGTCAATCCGAGACTTAGTTTATTCTCGTAAGTCAACTTTTATGCAATTTTATTTTTCTAGCACCAGTCTAAATGATGGTTTGGAGTCTAAGAAATTAGATAAACCTCACTTGTATCTTACTTTTCTAAAATGCACACAAACAATACAGTAGAAAATGTACCCACTCTCCCAACTCCAACTCCGATCGTTAACAAAGTAACTTTTTTTCATCAAGTAAGCACTTCAATCTTGATACTAACGTATGTAGAGGATTTTTCCAGCCACTAAATGTAAATATGGGATGAAAGAGCTAGAAGTGCCAACTTTCTTCGCATGAAATATCCCAAGTTAGACATTGAGAGTAGGTGATTGGCTCTTATCTTGTAGCGATTTGAAAAGGGATGGAATCAAAACTTCTGTTGGCCCCAAGGTAGCTTATTCAAAATGATTGTTTGATATAGAATAGGGAGACAATTCTGATGCCATCTCCAATACAGAAAATTTTATTGATAGCAATTTAATGGATTAACGGGCCAAGTTTTGCTGTGAAAAACAATCTTTTTTGGCTGCCCTGTCTGTAGGGCGAGGAGAAAATATGCATTCCATCTATGTTGCTCCATGTCTGTCTTGCTTGAAGTATCAGCATTGATTTTGGAGGTAGAGAGAATGGATGAATGAAGTAGTCGTCTTTGTGTGATTGTGTAAAATTAAAATAAATTAATCCAGAAGTCTGCTTTGCTTTCTCAAGCTGTGTATGTTGGTAATTTGATCTATAAATCCCAGGAAGGTAAATCTGTACTGAGCCCAAGATCTCTGAGTGAAATTTCTGTAAGAGATGCAATGCATGCATTAGAGCTAGCTAAAATTAAACAAAAATATAATCTGGATGTGGTAATAAGTTTGTGGAAATTGAACGCCAATCATTATCATGTCCCACGTAATAAAATGTACAGATTTTTTGACGTAAAAAGTTTGCCGAGTCCTAGAGTGACGAGACGTGTCCCGAACCATTAATTAAGTTACTGCCGTTGATGTTTCGAGATTAGCTTCGTTTGAGTCTCATCTAATTGATGATTCTCCACATGTGAAGCTTTGTGCTTTATGTAGATGATAAACTTGTTCTGGTACACTCCGAGGCGTCTGTGTAGTAAAACTACTAGCACCAGCGCTGTCAGCTGGGCCACTGCTACATGATCGTAAAGGTTTCCGTCTCAAAGAGTATACTACTCTATTGCTTTCCCGCTTAGATGCTTGTAAGTCGTCCACATATGAATTTGGTTGACTTCCAAGGTCTGGAAACTCATATGAGAATTCAATTGGACTTGAGACCACGACGCTGTAGGGGGTATCATACTCACTACCACTGCTGGTTCCTCCTATAGAAGGAGAGACAGGGGAAGCGAGATCGTCTATGTGCTTTTGATTCTCTAATATTGGAAAGCCGTGAGTCATATTGGGTCTATCAAACTCACTTTGTTCTATTTTAAAGTTAGTATTTCCTCTATTACCATGGTTTGCAAAACCAGAAAATAGCCCTGTAGTACCAATGCCCGTATTGCCGAAGTTGTCAAAAATTTCCAAATTGTTGCATGATGTAGGTGGAGTTTCAGGGAGCACTTGTAACATTGGATTCACGAGTCGAGGAAGAACATCATTCACTTTTGCTAGGAGTAGAGGGAGAAATCGATGATCGCCATGGCGGAGAACAGCTAGGAGGCCGATAAAGTCGTGGAGGTAGTCCCGAGGGCCCAAACTGAACGAGTTTAGGTTTGTGGGAAGTAGTGATAACACATCAGTCAGAGAACAAGCTATGTCAAACAGCTTTTCGATCTAAAGTTATATCAGGCTAAAGCAAAATGATGATGCAGGAAGAGCTTACAAGGCCGATACCATGAATATCCATGCTATGATGGGAGAAATGCGAAGTCATGGAAACGAGATCGCGAGCAATATCAACCGGATATTGAAAAGTCATACTAGGATCATCATGAGCGGACGAGAGACAGCCATTTTGCATACTAAGTTGCCAAACCATAGTGCGAAGCCACTGTTGACTTGTACGAAGATCCGCAGTCTGACTCTCGGATGAGTTGAGGTAACTTGGTAGGGCCTCAGTGAGATCTTTTTGCAATGATGCCAGGTAGTTTGGGGAACATTTTGTAAGAGTCTTATTCCACAGAGTGACAAAGGCTTCGTCAAAGGGACGGAATAAATTTACAAGGTCTATGAATCCGCCTAGTTTACACGCTTGAGGATCCACCGGATCATTATGTTGAGTAGGGGGGTTTATGGTCGCTTGTAATGAAAGTGGTCGATGTCTTTGGAGTGCGTAAGCTCTGTAGAATGGTTAGAAACCTGATCAGGATATTGAGGTAGGTCATACCTCTCAGTTACGAATAGAAGCCAGTACAAGCTACGCCGCCTAGATGCATCAATTGCGTCAAACTGCAGATATGTCTCCTCCCTTTGAAGTCCGTTGACATGTGCCAAAGTCGTAGCTTCTCGCAAATGGAACCAAGCTTTGTTGTGTAGGTCGAGCCCGAAATAGCAGCCGAATAAGAAGAAGCTTGTTGCAAGACTATTGAGCGTTGGGGCTTCAAGATAATCATAATTCTTTCTGACCCGAAGCGTCTCCTGCATCAGTAAGTTTCCTGAGACGATATTTGCACCCGGGAGACTATCAAGTCTTAAAGGATCACCTGGAATACCCATGCCTGGTTGTATCATCATAAAGGCACAAAGAGAAGTCAACAAACAATATGTATCAATGTTTTGATCTGCATATAAAATTTGCTGTTCAAGTCTACCTCGATGCAGAATAGGCAGTGTGGGATACATATTGGCAAAGAAAAATTCGACACAATCTTTGATAATTTCAGATGTGAGGAGGCCTGGCGTTGGAGCTAAAGATGAAGTAAACGGCGGCGAGGCGACTCCATTGATTCGTTGAGCAACCTTAGAGGAAAGACTGGATTGTCTCTGAGTTTCCCGCAGCTCACTAATGACCTTCGCCCGAGAACCCTTTGGCCCTTTCTTTTGTGGAATAGCATTATAGGTGCATGAAAGCTGTGCGGAAGAACAGTTACGACACGGATTAATCCCGTCGCATTTCACCTTGCGGCGATGGCAAGCGTCACAGGCACGCTTGACAGAAGTTGACATTAGATAAAATGGCGGGCGCAGATATCAATCGATAGACGAATGGAGAAACTCAACTCGGCCGGCGAGAATATTTTCTCTCCGTGGGATTCCGTCGGTGGAACTCTCGCCGTATGGGATATGAT
Organism: Podosphaera aphanis; assembly: GCA_022627015.2. Taxonomy (NCBI): domain Eukaryota; kingdom Fungi; phylum Ascomycota; class Leotiomycetes; order Helotiales; family Erysiphaceae; genus Podosphaera; species Podosphaera aphanis. Next base: position 6,462 of record JAKRRZ010000655.1, on the reverse strand, counting down.
CTAGGGTAAACTCGTCCTTTGAACAAGTCTGCGGGATACTAAAGTCAAGAGAATGTATGAATCGGTCCTTTCGTGAACCGATGAGATGACTGAAGGAGTGACGAAGAAAGAGTTGATGTTTTTGATGATAGTGACGACTCTGTCAACATCATCAAAGTAGACAGGACCGGGTGGGCCGGCATGCATTTGTCGTTCATCATGACCTGTAGGAGGCAGCTTAGATCAGAGTCTTCACGACCCACAATCCCTCGATTTAATTTTTGCCGATAAATCCGCTACTGATTCATCTTCATCTCCGGCAGTTAATGCATGTAAATGTATTTCGGTTGGTGAAAAAGTCGCCTGGTCTTGCATCTTACACGAGTCAGATGCTTAGGAATGCCTAGGAATGCCTAGAACTAATAGGTACCTAGGAACTATAGACTAGAGCTAGCAGAAATATTTTAATCACACCTAATCGTAGATCCCTCCCTCAAACTTATCGGAATCATAAAATAGGGCTGCAATGGTATTGCCATTGAACATCCGCCCTTCCAAAGCATTAACTGCCTACTGAAGTTAGCAATGTGCTTCTCAAAGTAATGAAATTCTACTTACTCTCAGAGCAGAGAGTTGGCTGGTAAATTTCACGAAAACTAGAGGCGTTGAACCTTTTCGATGAATATAAACCCTTTCTACTCGACCGTACTTTTCGGCACATTCATCCCCGATCTCTTGAATTAGACCACCATCACCAGCGCCCTCTACCTCATTATCCAGGTCCATTCCATCAACCATACCTCTGAGCATAATTACTTCAGACATAGGCCCAAATTTACCACTATCCTGATCCTTTGAAGAGGCATTCTTATTTCCCCCAATAATTTTGCCCCTACCTCCAGGATCTCTGAACCCTCCTCCCTCGGCATCCGATTTTTTCTTCCGCTTCTCAAGTTTGACCTGGAGAGGATTCACAATTCCTGTTTCTTCAGCTCCCAAGCCCTTACCTTTGCTCCATCCATATTTTGACATGAGCCGTTCTGCAAACCCTTTCTGCCCGGGTCGCCGCGATCTAGTAGAGTTTTCTACTGCTTCAGGCTCGTTTTGCTCCACTTCTTCGCCGAGAGCTTGCTGAAGTTCGGCCTCAGAACTAGGGATATCACTTGGGGGTGGTGGGAAGTTATAGCGGATAGGAGCACGAGATATTGAGCCGGGTGGCAGGGTTGAAGGCGGTAGGGACTCTTCTTGATCAATAACCTTTGGAGCTGGAGAAATTTTGGGTTGAGATGTTGGGACTTCAATCGTGGGACTAGTAGATATATCCAAAGGAGGAGGAGCGAAATTATAGTTTGGGGGCGGTACGTATGATTCTGATCCATATTAGCCAAAAGTTATAAAGACAGGAAATATATTGTTTACGGCCTGAGCGAGATGGTGGTTCTTCTCCTTCACTACCCTTGCGCTCAATTTCTCGTGCTTCTCTGTGAGCATAAAGCCGGTCTTTCCACTCACGCACCTCACGCACTCTCTCATCACTATGTTTGTATTCTTCGAAGTTATTGGGTCTTGTCGGATCATAGATATCATCCCAGTCTTGAGTGACAGTGTGTTCTTCCTTATTCTTCTTCTTTCTTTTTCTCCCGCCGCGTTGCCTCTTATCGGCGCCATAAAACGTCTCTTCATCACCACCAGTAGTCCAATCTGCCAATGTTGTCTTAGTTTGCACAGTAGAGCTTGACGGTGCAGAAGCAAGAGCAACTTGTGGATGAGGATTCCCTTTGACTTTAGCTTCAGGCGCAGTAGGCTTTGGGAATGAAGACTTGGCCTTGATCTTTTGCAAAAGTTGAGGTCTTTTATTAGGCTGAAACCTCAAAGCAGCTGCTAGGCGTAAGTGGTATTCTCTTAGAAATCAAACAGGTTCAGGTTACCGAGGTCTATTTGGGATTTCTTAGGCTCGTTGGAGGTCTGGGTCGATTTGAAGGCAATCGGTCCTTTCGAAATAGTCCCTGGTGGCGTTTTCGTATCCGGGTCAAGTAAATCTGCATAGAGTGAAAGGCCAGTACGTGGAGTTGTCATAGAGGAGTCGGACATGGCGATAATGGCTGATATGAACACTCTTAGGCCATTGATGTTTGGCACGTAATTAATGCAACGGCAAATCCAACTTGACCGATAGGGAAGCTTGATTAAGGGTAAGGGGTTGGTGCCACTCTATAGCGCGTTTGGGTTTGCCAAGAAATCTCAAAGCACCCCCTATATTGTCTAATTGGCTTTTAGGGAATAATTATTATGTTAAATAAAGCTGACTGTGTGGTACTTTAACGAAAGTACTTCATGGTGATTGAGATGCGGATAATTGTAGCGACTTTATTATTGGTGGCGGCATGTAGGGCTAATGGCTCGAGATTAAATTCCGAAGCGCGACAAGCTCGACCAAAACCTGCGACAACTAGCTGGATCCCTTCCTTCACGAATTTAGTTACATTTGGGGATAGCTACACTGATGAATCGCGACTCTCTTATTTTATTAATAATAATGGCAGTGCTCCACCGGTGGGATACCTTCCACCAGCTAGCAATAGAACGGCCGGAGGTGGCACGACTTGGGCTCGATTCGTATCACGAAATACAGGTGCAAACCTTTACAACTACGCAGTCTCAGGCGCTGTCTGTGATAATAAGATTGTGTCCCGCTACGTTTCTGCTATCAATGGGCCATTTCCAGATGTTGTTTACGAGGTTAATGCGTTCGTAGCTGACTCAAGCTATTCTAACGCAGCTACGAATACTTCTTTCTATCCGGATCGACGTGACAACAATACTGTTTATTCTATTTGGATAGGAACAAACGACTTCGGGGTCAATGGATTCTTAACTGATAGTAACTTGGGAGGAAATACGTTGACGACATTTTCGGATTGTATCTTTGACAAGCTTGATCAAATATATGCTGCAGGTGGTCGATACTTTGTTCTAATGAATCTGGCACCACTTGAGTTAACACCACTTTATGGGATGCCAGGAGCTGGAGGATTGACGAAAAGTAGTTACTGGGATGACAAAGTATGCGAAATTCTCCCCGTAATGCATTATTTGACACGCACTAACAATATATCGCCATAGCCTGCCAATATATCCGAAGTCAGCAACAAGATGAGAGAATACACTAAATCCGTAAACTCTCTATATCAATATCGCGTCCCATACGAGCTGCTAGTAGCAAAACGCTATCCAGGCTCCTCAATTGCTATATTCGACACGAACGCCCTTATTACTGATATTTACAATGATCCCGACAAATATCTCACAGCCCCCGCCAACTCTACTCATCAGTATTTTAAATGCGATCCAGTACCATGGGGAAAATGTACTGTACAGCCCGAGGGTCTTGACCATTACTTATGGTTCGATGAACTTCATCCGAGTCAAAAGACTGACGAAGTTATCGCTGGCGAATTTTCAAAACTTGTCCAAGGCACTAGTAAGTACGCCATATATTGGCCCCAGTAGCAGGACGGTCAACTTGTAGATAAGGACACTTTTATATTTGAACTTTAGATTAATTTTAATAAACAATTATTTCAGACAGTGTTAAATTTGAGTCTAAGTTACCTACCTGCCTACTACCTAGATTCAGCTTCTGCGACGTCCTTTCGAAATCTCTCCACAGTCGTCCTTAATTTTGTAATCACTTCTCCAGGATCTTTGGATCCAAATATGGCGCTTCCCGCGACTATAACATTTGCACCCGCCTCAGCTGCCTGTTCAATTGTTTCAGGTCCCAACCCTCCGTCGACCTCAATATTTATATCTGGGTATCTCTTTCTCAGCTCCTGAACCTTAGGTAACTCGGATGCCATGAACTTTTGACCACCAAATCCTGGATAAACAGTCATTACGAGCACCATCTTGTAACAAAAGTCAGCGTTGATTAATATAAAAGACTTTATGATAATAGGGAGCACTTACATCTGGTACTTCTCTAAGATCCTTGCTTTCTAAAATTTCCCACAACACGTCGACTGGTGTATCTGGCTTTATAGCAATACCAGCTAACATTCCGCAGTCATGAATATATTTTATTAATTCTCTTGGGGTGGTCTTTTCATCACTTTGAGATTCAGGAGTTTCCGCTGCTGTGCTGTTCAATGCAGCTTCGTAGTGAAAACAATAGAGATCACATCCCGCTTTTTGAAACTCTTTGACCCACTTCTTTGGCTTCAAATTCACCTGTCAGTATCTAGACCTGGCTGAAATTAGAGATATGTCCTGCCTCTGCAATCATCATATGACAGTCAAATGTCCCTTTTCCATGATCCATCATCGGCCTCGGGACGTGACGACGTATCTTCGTCACTACTGGCGCGCCAAATGTAATATTTGGTACAAAGTGCCCATCCATGATGTCAATGTGAAGCCAGGAGCTACCGCACTCCATCATTCGGTGACATTCCGCCCCTAGGTCCGCAAAGTCTGCGGAGAGGATTGAAGGCGCGATAATTGCAGGAGGCGACATTTTGTGACTGTGTTTGTGTGTGTGTATTATTTATCATCTGTTAGATTTTGTAATTATAATTGTTACAGATAAGTACGAGGGGGTGCCACCCGCGCACCCACCAAAAATCAACTCTGCAACTTCAAAATCAAATTATTCAACAATAACGCATTTAAAATTGTATTGTACTACGTAAAGATTCAAATGAGCTCTGTAAAATAGCATCTGAGACTTCTCTGGCTGCCCTTGTACTAGCTAAATCTAAATAACGAGCCCTTTCTGTCTCTGCTTGTTGCTGGGCAGCCTCTATCTCGTTTACCGTAGCAAACCTTACATTAGGATCTAGTCTTATCTTTTTTCTAGGTCTCGAAGACTTAAGCTCCTCGTTTTCTGATTTCAGCCGTTCAACTTCCATTTCGAGCTCTGCAACCCTCGTGTTAGACCTCTCAAGTGCCTGACCTGATTTCTTGAGCAGGGATATATTTTCGGATCGCCGAATTTTTTGTTGGCTTTGATAAATATCCAGAGCCTTTTTGGGTGTAGGAAGTTCCATGTCCGAGGTAGTTTGGGCCAGTCCCAAGTTCGGAGGGGTCGAAGGTCGTCGACATACTTGTGATGATCTAAGGACTTTCTCCGGATTAAAAAGGACTAGGCCAGTGGCTCTCCAACCTGACCTAATTACCCTCTCTGAAAGCCCTTCCTCCCGAGCAAGATTGTAGAACTTTATAAAGTTCTCTTTCTTCACAGGCGCTGCGTTGTTAAGGGCTGACAGAGCGCAGATTTGGGCCCGATATTTTGACTTTACAACCGAGAAAGGAGCCAAATCCAGCGGTTGTAAAATGTGAGATACATGTGGTGGCAAGTAGAGAATATGAATTCTGTTTTCTTTACAAGCAAGCATGAAATCTAGACTTATATGGCTGCCATGCCCGTCAAGAATGAGAATCTTGTTCTTCTTATCGGAGCAGACTTCAGGTATAAATATCCGCCACACCCACTCAGTTCTGATTGAATTCGACGTCCATCCATTTTCTGAGGTCGTATAGAACCAATTGTGTACCGCTTGGGAGGGAAATCATGAGGTTTGAAGGCTCTGACCTTTAAAAATCACAAGACACTTCGATTTTTTACCGGCAGCCGAGACAGCCTCGATAGTTGATACCCATTCGCGATTATCAGGGGACTTTTGATACGTCTTTCTTTTCTTGGAGCTTGCAAGCACCTATGAGTTTGGATAACCCCCAAGACGATTCCTGTTTCGTCCATGTTCCAGCTATCTTCCGTAGGAACATGTAAACGATCACATGTACGCCTGAAGAGATCAAATAAGGCATTTAAATTTTCTGGTGTTGCCGCACTTGCTCTACTAGCATCAATCTTCCTACCAACAACCGAAGAAATTTTTTTGTTCCGTTTAAGAAAGCTTGAAATCCAACCTTTTCCCAGATGATTATGATCACCTCTAGAAGCAAGAATTTTTCCCGCCATTTCTCGGGTGCGAGCGTGAGTTGGAGGACACCCTCTAGCATCCTCATCAAGAATCCAATTCGCTAAATATTCCTCCTGCTAAGGCACAATATAGAAAACCAGGTAGTTGTTCGATTATAGTTTAGCGTGTCAGGGGCCTAATTAGCGTGTTTATTTTTTAAAATCATTTTGTATTGAGCCTGTAAGCTATGACAATGGATCTAAAAAAAAAACAAAAACAAAATTATTTATTCAGCTCCCTCAGCAATATACTGAAAAAGACCACAAACTCCCATAACCCAGGCCATAATAGCTCATATCGTTATTAATGACCATTTTATACCCAAAAATTGACTCCAAAAAAACCAAACCATCAATAACCAAACCTTCTGTTACGGGATTGATCCCTTGTGGTGCACTGACTGCGCCAGCGCTACTGTCACGTGTGTGGTTGTGTGGTTGTGTGGTGGTTGCGTAGCAACACAGTTGTTTTTATTTATGCTAGTAATTAGCGGAAGGAG
>JAKRRZ010000654.1:0-17650 GCA_022627015.2 Podosphaera aphanis | reverse complement strand
TACATGTTGACAATATTAGCTAGCAAGGGTATAAGCCAGATCTGGCTAGTCGTCTGGAAGTACCTTGCTTGCATGGTTGTGGTACCTTTCGTTTAGCATTTTGCTACCTTGCGTTTAGAATTCCCGTAGCTGCACATACATGACTGTAACGATAATAATACTGACTTATTTTTAGGTAGCTCCACCTCTAATGGCCCAGACTCTCATATTCTTACCATTTCTGATCAGCACGGCCTCCAAGAAATCTACACCATCACAACCTGTACAACGGCGCGAGGACTCAAAAGTCGGAAACAACCATCAACTTTCAATCGACGGACGAAAGTAAACAAGCAGAACGTACGAAATCCACCATCACAGATCTTCACACGTCGGGTGCAAAGCCCGGATGGATGTGTCATGAGCAAACGGTTGCTGGGAAGGTAACAAGTCTCACTCGGCTCCACGACCATCATTCTTCGCTTAAAGACTAAGGATTTCGGCGTTTCCCCTTTCGCACGCGATTCCCCGAAAACTTCCAGCATCGAAGTTTTCAACGACGAAGAAATAGAGTCCCAATCAGAAAGACTACGGTCGTTGAAGCATCGAAATAGAAGACGACCGTATTCCTTCAAAGCTTCTCCAGAATCTTGTTGCTTGCGAGACAAAACCTTCTTCTTCTTCGTCAACGAAATAAAATTGGATCGCGAAAGATTGAATGTTACAAGACTTGTCACAGCGATGCCTTCCTCCACCATCGGGACCTCATCAAGTACCGCAGTGGACGTAATTTCACCAACATCCATCAGCATACAAGGATTCGCTCCAAGATCGGCGCCCAAAAAATGCCTGACGAAAGTGCCGAATTGTTGACCCTTTATGAAGCAATGCATTAAGTATGGTGTCTGTAACTAAAAAGGGCCACGATGATCAAATTCTGTCCTCAGAGATGCGAACGACGGTAGATATTTATCATGCCACACATGTGATCACCAAACAAATACCATGGGCTGCAAAAAGTGAGATCTTTGAGTCTTCTTAGAGTAAATTTTTATGATTACCATACTACGGGATCTTGATACAGAAGAGAAAAGAATTCTTGAGAAAGGAAATGTCGGATGTAGCTTCGTTAATTACTAGCTATAGAGTTAAGTAGATACTTTCTATAGGTATAGTTTTCTGTAGATATCCTTCAGCATACGAAAATAATGAAGCTATACAACGAAATAGCGATAAATGTATACGGAAACGAGCTTGTGGTTGAAGTAAACTAGGCCAGAGTAAGAGCTCCAACTAATCGCTGACAGCAACGAGTGAAGGGTTTCAGTAATGGAGACACATCCATCCACTAATTTCAATCTCGACACTAGTAACTAAAATTTTAGACTACCTCTTTCAGTTAATGATATTTGCCTTCTGAAGCCGACATTGCTCGTTATGTTTAGAGATAGATAAATGACGATAGCGGCGACAGGATAGTATTCGTAATTTAGCATAAGTCCAAGTGTGACCGGATCAGGCCTAGTTTGTTGCATAGATACTTCTTGATCGAAAGTACTTTTAGGATAGCCATGCCCATTGCTAAAATCGAAGCAAATATAGGTTAGCGTAGCGTGAGTATGCAGAGATAGCTGAGACAGCTGCCTCTGACTTTGACGAAACCTCACGGATGACTCTTATCCCATCATTGCTCGTATATCTTCCATATAGACATCGATATGATCAGAGGTGCTCCAAGACAGCCAATAAAAATTTCTCATAGCACTTTGAGAAACAAACTCGTGAGCATCTTCCATTTGGTGTATGGTGCTTGAATATTTTGATGCAAAGATAGATTTGTGAGATACGTGAAGCATCCCCCCCTCTCTTCATAAGTCGATGTGGAACCCTAAAACAAAGCTCTTTACCTGATACTTTGCGGAACAGTTGACTCATAGTTAGCAGCCTTAAAAGCCTTTTTCAAGGCCTTCATTTGTTTCCGTGCTAAAATTCCCCAACTAACTCCCTCATTTGCTTCTTCGGGAGAGTAAATACGCTCAATCTCAACATGGTCCAGGTTGTTAATATCCTGCTCCTCCGTCCTACCTTTAACCATACTATTATACTTTTTGATCCCAATTTGATGGCCTAACTTGAGGAGCTCGTTCACCTCCAGGATCTGCTCTTCCCATCTAATATTTGCCAAGAGACTCTGTGGATCTTTATTTTTTATCTCCCGGTCAGCAATCTCAAAATACGTGATAGCACTTTGAGCGCGAACAATGAGCTCCTGAGTGCGTGAGTATAAGGAAGCAAATGTAAAGCCTTCGTCTGTATTTTCTGGGGGGCATGAAGGCCGCGAGAGCGCGTACGCGGTCTTGAAGGAGGACAAAAATTCAGCGTCTTGTCTGGCCCTGCGACAATCAGTTTGTGAGGGTCGAAAAAGCACGGCAAGCAATGACACACGCTTGCTGAGTGTGATCTCGGATGTGATTCTTCAATTTCTCGGCGGTCAGGTCGATAGTTTGACCAAACGCTTCGAAAAAATCCTTGGCAGCTTTTGCCGCCTGACGGTTATTTTTGCTCTGCTCCGCCAACATGTCGAGAAATGATCTGGACTAAATGAGCGTGAAACAGCCGGTGAAGAAGAATGCGCCCCGGGAAAAAAGTATACATACTGGCTTTCCGTGCGACTCTCATCGTCTTCGCCCTCCTCAGCTATGAACCTCTGAACAGATTTCGAATTCTGGCTTCTCTGCTGCTTATTCTTGACTCGCTTCGATGTGTTCTCTTGGGATACAAGTAGCTTTTCGGAGTCATTGTCGTTTGGACTGTCATCGGATTGATTCCTCGTTTTTGTTACTCGCTGCAGCTTATTCTTACCGCTTAGAAGATCTCCTATAATGTGTCAATCCTTACACAAAGAGAAGTTTTTAGACAATAAGGGAGCACATCTTGAGAGGAGCACCTTCTTTCTTGCGCTTCTTACTTATTTTGACCATTGCTAAGAGTTGATTAAAGTTCTTAGATGGATAGTCGAAAATGCAGGAGTTTACGCTGTTACTTATTTAGGTAAATCTGGTGAATCGAATCGTATAGAAAGAGAGAGGCCAGTTAAACGAACGAAAATGTGTAACAAAGATTTGCATTTATTTTCTTTGGAAAAACATCTTGTTTTGATACGGACTCTGTGCTGACAGTATATTCTTTTTGGCGTATTTCGCCCAAGACGCATGTCAGTATGTTTCAACATACATCAAGTATACTCGTGTAACTCTTCCTGAGATACGCCTGATATTTAGATCGTTTTATGTAGCAAAAAAATTCCCACTAACCTCGTCCATTTCATAATGTCCATCAAAACCCAAACGAAAAAATACAGCTACAACGCCTGTATAATAGTATGCTTAAAGAAATGCGTATTGAAAGTGAAATACATTGAGGAAAAGTAAACTCATTTGAATAACTCCGGATCTGTAACAGGTTTCCAACGCCAATTACAAAATTCTGTATAATACGTAAAGATCTGAGGCATGAGTATGGCATTCAATTTAAGTCTATTTAAAAAGTATTATGACTGGTTGAGATTTGTCGAGCCATTTTTATCTGTGTTGTCTTGATTTAATTTTTTTTCCGTTATTAACAATGTCGAAGAGCTGTATTCTATGGGTTTCGTTTTAGAGAGAAGATATGGACTGAAAAGATCGGCGTTAAAAATTTTATTTTCGTCTGCAAGGAGAAAAAAATAGGCTCCTTTCAAAGCAGGGTGACTTAACATAATTAATCTTATCGGCTATTCATTGAAAGTCCTTGGAAGCTATTTATCCAAGTGTCTTTAGATGGACTATATGTAGGCTCTCTTCGATAATTAAAGTCTTTATATGATAGTATGGGTCCGTGTAGAGATGAAAAATGCGAAGGATGCTCTTGAAAGTCTGACGGAGCGGAACTATTAGCGAAAGGCTCGATAGGGCTGAATCCACTATTTGTTTCCTGCATAGTCCCAAAGGGCAAAAATTTGATGTTGTATGGTGGTGCAGATGGAGGTAAATATGAGGCTAAAGGGCGATCTAGAGAATGTGAGAATTGCTGCGTATAAGGAATCTGATAGCCCCGCCCAGCAGTGTGTGCAGATTGTTTTTGGTGCTGCTTTTCGGGGGCTTGTGTGCGCATAGGACATATTCCATAGACAACACCAGGACTCACCCCACTAGATGATGAAAGTCCGACTAAGGGGTTTGCAAAAGAAGCAGGATTAATAGCAGACATCCAAATCCTAGTTTTATAAGCTTTAAAAAGATCAGTGACGAGAGAGTTGAAATTAATGTAGGCATCAGCGAAATAGTAGAATGTTAATTTTTTCCAATCCCTAACAGCAACGTTAGTTGGGGGGCATTTAAAGAATGGACTCGGAAATCTCACATTTGGAATTCGGCATCGAGAATCTCCATGTGTAAGCCATGCTCTTTAACCTTCTGTATACAGACTCGCTTTGCCTTTGCCTCATTGCCTTCTTTCTCGCGCAATGCTTGAATTTCATGTTTCTGAGCCAATCTCTTTATAATTTTTGGCTTCGTATCACTCGAGTTAGGCTCTTGAGTTCCATGAGGATATGGCGGACCCATACCACCCACAGTTCCTCTTTGTATATTATTGGATGCAGCCATTAAGCCAGCTCCAGTGCCATCTAGCGCTCTAGACGCACCTTTGGAGTACATCATCAGCCACTTGTAATGTTCTTCTGAATAATACTCTTTAAGCTCTTTAGCGGTGGCCCAATCTATATTAGCACAGGCAACTGTTCCTAGATCGGTACCACGATCTGCTTCGACAATGACTAAGTCTCCAGGTTTAACTGAAAGGCCTGTTCCTTCCTGTATAAAAAAAATATCCGAGCGAGAGCATTTAAATAGAACAATATGTAATGGTTGATTGATACGTATTTGTGATGCTCCATGCATGCTTCTTGGAGGTGATATTGCTCTTGTACCGCTAAAACTATTTTTGGGAGTAAAAGGATATGTCGGTTGTTGCTGACGGGCAGTATTGTAAATATCGGAGTTATGTGAGAAAGACAGGATTCCACCAAAGTATGCTGTTATATGCTCGTTGAGCGAATGACTAATTTGGTCCTGACAATTTTTCGAAAATTCCGTAGAAGTGATGCTCTCTTGAAAGGCAGTATCATGGGTCATTAATGGTTCACCAGAAGAGTTCGTTAAATTGTTTCGGGTTGGAATAGTTGCAAATGAATGTCTTCGGCTCTGTGGGATATCCTCTAAGCCACCAAATCCAAGAGAGCTCTGCCAAAAACCCTTCTTGACATTTTCAACTTTGCGATTTTGGATGAGTTTACACGGGGGTATTTGTGAGCTTTTTTCACCTCGGTATTCATTAAATTTGCGCGGAATAGATTTCCTTGGGATATCCCGTTGAAATTCATTTGATTCCTCAAACTCATCAATTGCAGAATCCGACCTTTCAAGGTGTGTTTCCGGGAGGCCATAATTAGGAAGATTGCTGGTTGATGACTGAGGTCGGGGATAAGAATCCTTGTACTGTTGACGTAATCTTGCATTTTCTCGAGTGAGCTTTTCGATCGTTTTCGCTTCATTAGATCGAATGGTTCCTTGACTTGAGCTATTGATACCTTTATCGTCATAGTCCTCAACCTCTTCTACATTGCAGAGAAAACTTTCGTTAGAAATTTCGCTCAACATACTAGGCCTTGATGGCCTGTGTAAGAGTCCCGAATGCTGAATTTGTCTACCTCGACTGCTAGGTATTATTGTTGAGTAAGATATTGCAGGTACTGGCGAATCTAAATCAAGTTGTCCGACAGAGTATGATTGTGATCTATACGTCTTTGGTGTTGGATGCAATGGGATTGCAAAGGGAATTTGTGAATTAGTTGACTGATCTCGATTTATAGATCCAGATTCACCATGAAACCCGTTATTTGGAGATAAAGGCGATGCTAAAGCTGTTGGAGAAGGTAAAACTTCTGAAAGCCTTGAAGGAGGTTCTTTTCGTGCATCATTATTCCATATACCATTACCCCAAGGGAAAGTACTTGAGCCTGTGTGTCCCCGCGTAAATGCACTGTTACTTGAATATTGATTTCCCCAGATACCTGGGTCAGCCGAAGGCGTACTTGGCTGAGAGGTAGTTGGCGACATGGAGCTTGACGCAAAAGAAGCCTTTCGAGGCTGAGTTAATATTGGCGACGAGTCGTTCAACCAAGATGCTCTTCGAACCTGCGACTCTGTGTATGGAGCAGGTTGAGACTGCTCCAATCGATCAGTTTCGTCATCTGAACTTATCAAGGCTTCAGAGTCGGGAGTTGATTGTCTACCACTTATCTTTCCGATTAATATAGTGGGGTGTGTACTCGAGGCTTTGGGATTGATAGTGTTTCTATCTATCTCGTTGGTGTTTTTGGAGCTCATTGTGTTGGAAGTGTGAAAATAATCAAGTCTACAGTCTAGGACATGGTTAACAGTGAATCTCTCCAATATTTTAACCTGGTTATTAGTTCGAACACTCGTTTGAAACATTAAAAACTAAAAACATTAATTGGAGAAATTCGGCTAGGAAGGAGCTGATGTCTTGGGTGTATGACCTGTAGCTTTAAAAGATTTTTTGCCGGCAGTGAAAATATGTGGAGGGTCAGATGTGAAATACTCTCTTATGAGCAAATTAAATTAAAAAGAATGTTAGTTGGGTATAAAACAGTCTATAAGTGTACTTCTGCTGGAATTTTTTGATATCTGATACTGTAGGTACAAATGACGCTAGAGGGGAAATACGAGGTACTGATTGAAGTGTATAAGTGATTGTGGCTTTATCAATTGCAGGAAATTGAAAAAAATATTAAATGTTAACGTACCCAGTATTCGAGGAAATTGAACGAGCCTTTACAGACTTTATTGGATCGTGAGCAATAATTTTTGAATTGATAAAAGGTTTGAGAGAAGCAGTAATTTAGAAAAATTCAACTCGTTGGAGTCGGGCACCTGAGCTGATTTCCAGGTAATGGCTAATTAGGTGAGAAATAACCTTGAGGATGTTGGTTGTAGAGGTCGAAAAATTCGTAATACTGATCTTATAAAAATTTTAGTCCAGATTGATAGTGATTCTGATGCGATTCTGATAGTCCAAATAGAGTTAAACAAAAAGATGTTTCGATGTGCGCTTGTAGTCTTTGCAAGTAGGAGAATGAGGTTAGAGCTTGATGGAAGCCGTGCTATCAGTCTGGATAACAAGAATCTGTCAAACTTTTAATAATATTGAATCAGAACCTGACTTTTAGGATACTCTTGGCTGGGAGAAAGCTCTGCGAGGAGAAATTGAATCGGAGAAAGGCCTTAATAAATGTGATCCGGCGAGACACTGGCGCCGTTGTGCCGCTGCAGCGATGATTTCTAAAAAATAACGTTGATTCCTCTATAAATACTATCACCACATCTAAGGCCTGCTTAGATCATAAATATTCTTCGGATCGCCTTATGTTGAAAAATATCGAGGTTTGAGCAGCAGTTTAAAGCTCTAACAAGATATTAGTTATATATAAACATGATCATAAGTACAGACGATGTTCGATTTTTTTGTTGCTACACGTCAAATAGAAAATATAAATTCAAATCATTCATCCATCAGAGTGCCTGTAGCCTGTCCTACTGAATCCGAAACATTAGAAGTGGCATTTGAAAAGAAATATATTCGAGAAAATTGTCATATCAAACTGGATTTATTCTCTTGATCCAAAAAGTGAAAACTCCCAATGTACAACTATGCAATTATTCCCGAAGAAAACATACCGAAGTTTTGAGAGGAAATGGTAGCTTACCGAACTAAGAGCTGGCTGGGAAGGACTGATTAGGATAAAGAGTTAAGTTTCTGGGTAAACAGTTCTGTTAGCTTCAGCTTGCTGTTATGTCTGATACTTACAGCGTAACTGAGAACAATTTAAAGAGCTTCGAAAATATAGACTTCGCGGCTGAGTATGACATACATTTGTAAATTAGCGCGTTATCTGTGCTTTGTTGTGCTTTAGTTTTATTCTCTCGATATCTTTTCTTTCATCGGTTCTCGTTGTAGTCTTAGGTCTGAGTAATAAGTTGACCTGGAGTCGTACAAATATTCATCATACACGTAGATACTAATTAGAGAGGCTTGAGGCGCCTCTATTACAGACCATGATAGAGCCTCAGAATGAATATAAGCAACGCTCTCCGCAGCTGATTGTCGTTTGGTGGCGTGATCTTCTTGAACTTGGTACCAAGCACGTGTCGACGTCGTGCGGTGCACTAGACTCCACAATATTTCAATCCGGGAAGTTGTAAGTAAAAGCGGGCAAGACGGTGTACAACAGGACCTTTTCGTTTCCGTCCCCAAGTTAGGAGATGTTTGTCGCGAGTGATAATTAGTGAATAATGACCGGTAAGTTATTTTTCAAACTAGGAGCAGTGAGATCTAAATCGGTCGGTAGGTCGGATTCGCAGGTAAATGTCAATTGCGATGGTAGTCAAAAATACGATATGCGACTTACAGGTCGTCTCGAGGGGGGTTGTTAAGTTGAAGCTGGAACTAGTTTGAGCCATGCGATCCTTAGCGAACCTAGTTATTAACGGGATAGGTCACGAGGAGCATGAAGGCAATTTATTTCTGTTTATTTTTAGGGCCCCTTATTCTTTGAGACAGTTTTTTTTTTTAAAAAAATCTATCTTGTGTATGCAGCCTGAAGCTATGACACGAATGATTACAGAAGGTGTATTTCTCATAGAATGACTCATTTTGACGTTCTGGAACACTCATACTCAGATTTCATTTGCAGATACCACTACGAGGATAATGTATTGCGACATGTAACCTCATCCGTGAATACCCACCACAGGGAAAAGCGGGAAAACCCCATGGATATCTGAATATGCTTTCATCAAGCTATGAGAAAAACACCACCGCGAGAGAGTGTGGTCAACGGGTCTTACTGGATTTGAACCAGCTTTCTCCTGTCTCGAGTGGGGCATGTGTCCAAGCTGCCCAGAGTCTACATGGGAGAACGGCCAGGACGGTGTACCACTGCACCAACCGACCCTTTGAGGCAGTTGTGAACATGCAATTTCTTCAAACAATTAATTAATATTCTAAAAATTACCCCCATAATCTACAGAACTACATTCTTGAGCATTACTCCATACATCTCAATCCATACTAGCTCCTGATCTCAGATCCTTGGCCATGTGATTGGCTTCATATTGTTAAGTTTACTAGAATTCTGCTACAATTTCTATACCTAAAATGGAAAGATACATCATGTGGTTGATAGGTAAAAATTGTAAATTCGTTCAAGTTCTGTACTTTCTCTCGCTCGATCATGATAGGTCTACGTACAAAATTTACACAAATTATTAATTTTCATCGCGCAACTACTGATGTAGATCAGGTGGGGTACAAATGATAGATATATGTATCTAAATCTCATATGACCCAACTCTGATGGGCTGATGGCTCAATTCCCCCTTATGTGTACATATTCCCCGTAATGGGGGGAAAACCGATGCCCGTGTCGCAGTTGAACATGGCCCGTCGCCAATTCAGATAAGAATTCAAAGGGAAAGTTCTCGCATCGCTTAAAAGCTGTGACCGGGCACATGTATTGATTAGAGTATCTTTGATCGTTTACAAATTGAGCCGATATTTGCCGGTATGTCTACTTCCTTCAGCTGGCGGAGAGCTGTACTGCGTGTACACGTTGCTAGGCTATATCCCCTTTTCGAATACATGTAATATGGTACATGTATAGTCTCAGAAATTTTGCTGCTATGACGCTTATTAGTGTTTTCATTAGGTAACCCTTTTAGGGCTCATATCCCAATCGAATAGGTTTTGTTCAAAATGAACTTGAGCGGGTGAATTGTTCATACTGGAGTTGAGGACGTTGGAGTGGATACGGGAGAGATTGCATCAAGTTCTTTTTGTTGTCGTAGCTTTTCCTCAAATTTGGCAAATTCCTGTGCCGCAATCTCTTCTTCTTGATCTAGCACTTGTGTAACACCTTGTACTTCTTCGATCTGTATTGTTATCAATTTGGGTGACCGAAGATAATCTGCGGGTTTGTGACTCACGTAGTGCATGAGCATACCCTCAATACCCCTTTTCAATGTGACAGTGCTCGAATCGCATGTTCGACATGCACCACGCAGCTTTAACAAAACTTGACCGTTCTCAAATCCTCGAAACTCGATATCTCCCCCATCTTCTTGAATAGCGGGCCGTATTCTTGTTTCGAGAAGCTCTTTGATCATGCCAACAGTCTCACTATCATTTTCATTATAACTTAGACTATCTTCAACGTTGCCATCCTGGCCAGGATCAATAGAGGAATTATCAGCAACATTGACAATTGGCACCCCAGAGGTTATAGTCTCGGTAATGACGCTAAAGACCTCTGGCTTAAGGTAGATCCAGTTGGCATCCGACGCTTTAGTGACTGTAATAAAGTTCGCACCATAGAATACAGATGTAACTCCATCAATGCTCATCAAGCGCGAAGCTAAAGGAGACGAGTGGGGTGGCGTGAGTGTTGCTCGAGGATTAAGATACTCAATAAACTGAGGTGAATGGCCCTCTGGAAGGATTCGACAGTTGGGTAGAAACTTTAGGGCATCTTCATTCGGTGTT
The DNA here is from genome assembly GCA_022627015.2 of Podosphaera aphanis. NCBI lineage: Eukaryota > Fungi > Ascomycota > Leotiomycetes > Helotiales > Erysiphaceae > Podosphaera > Podosphaera aphanis. The sequence continues at coordinate 7,009 of JAKRRZ010000654.1, read as the reverse complement.
TGTTCCGTCTGGATAAATATACTTCGAGTACCTGTGACAGTAGCTATCTTCAAAACGTTAAAGGGCTGATACAGTAGGTGAAGAGTCGGTCTCTTTTGCACCAAGTACGTCGAGATTGCACGTAATGAAGCGCTATGATGTAGGTAGGTCACCGGGATATGTGAAATAATAGGTCGAGGTAGTGACGAACGAAACATGCAATTCCTTGCGACTATGTGAAGCGCCATTGTGAAAAAATTGACAGGCTAGATTTGGATGCGCGCAATGTCTTCATCAACTTCTCTGAGTTCCAGGCATACATGTATGCCACGTCAAATTCGCGTGTTAATCGATCCCTGCAATAATTATTCGTCCATTTCGTGCCACCGCAAACCAACGACTAAAAGTTAAGATAATTCATCATGACCGTACTTATGATAGATCTCACAACAGAAGGGACTGCTTCGGACAATGAAGCCACTATAAATCAACCGAACGAACTTCTAACTCAAAAATTAGAGTCTGATAACACTGCCTCCATACCCAAGAAAGTCTTATGTGGTGTTTGCACATCTAGAGAGTCTCATTATAAGTGCTCCAATTGTTATCTCCCATAGTAACAGTCCTCCTGAACTAAGCTATGACTGAAGCCTTGCTAACTCATATTTCAGCTGCACACTCGCATGCTCTAACGCCCACAAAGCTACTCACCCGGATCAACCTTTAAATTCTCAGCAGCCCAAAGCAGCTACGGTACCTTCAAACCCTCTTCAGGTTGAGACGCCAAATACACAATGTGATCCGTATACTAGAGATCCTTTTGCCTCCCTCGATGAATCCAAGGATCTTCAGTCACTATTCAAAATCTACCCCAATCTTCCAAGTGTTCTCGAAAAAATATATGAAGCTACACTACCGCCCGTGAATACGGCTCACACTCATGCGCCCAATGGCAGAGCAGGTAGAGGAAAAAATGGACCATCTTGGACAAGCGATATTGGGCTACAAAAAGGCGTTAAAGCCCTTCATGCCGCTAAAGATATGAGTAATCTAGACGGAGAAGGAGTAAGAGCCTACATGCGATTGGTAATGGATATTATACATAATGATCCGGAGAAAACTTCTGCCGAGCAGATCCGTCGAGAGCTGGCTGAGCAAGATACACAAACTATCATGAGAATGCTCGATGGAAATATTTAATTAAAATAATGATGGGAACTTTTAAGTACAAGATTTTGCGTGTCTCATGTGGTCCTGCCACCAAGGCGTTAAAAAGTGGTGCCAAAGGTGATCTGATAGATCGCGTGGCACATAAGCATAACAGAAGTTGGTCCTGAGAACTATCGTACATATAACAACCAATTTTGTTTAAAATATTAGATAGAATAATTTTAAGGTTTGCGGTAGGATAAGAACAAGCTGGTCTTTTGATCATTTGTTTGACTGCCTCCTAAAACGTGCCAGAATACTGGTCCGTATACTGTGTTTAGGTTCGAAGAGAGATTGTGACAATTCTATGGCTCCGTCTACGGATTTGACAGAGCTTTGATTTTTGGGAGTCTTTTTACTCATTAATGACCAGTTCGTTTCAATTCTTTTTAAAAGTGGTGAGGTTCTGCCTTTGTTTCGTGGAGCATCCCTACAAAGCAACAAATTTTGCCTATGGTGCCTTTCAAACCGATTTTTCTCTGAATCTTTAGACGTATCCGACGATCCCCAAGAGATATCTTTCGTATTATTCGACCTCGTCGAGCTTCTGGACTTTGTGAATTTGAATCTGGAAGGAAAGCCTAATTTCGTCGTTGGGTTTATTTCTCTCTGGAAATCTTCCGCATGTTTATATTCTAAATCGTGATCCCAATCATAGTCACCACGACTAAATATCCTATCGCGTTTTCCCCTTGAGTGGTTGGCGGTAGAGAGGATGTGAGAAGGCTGACGACTCTTAGATGCCTCCAGTTTACGTTCCAATTTTTGCTTATCCTTGATGAGTAATTCGGGAAGTTTTTGGGTGATTCGTCGAGATTCAAGGATCCTATCTTCATCTAATACTATCGCTGCTTCTTGAAGAGCCTGGCAATACTTGGTCTGATCTATTTCTTCGGCTTCGGCGACTGATTTGACAGCCTCTCGTCGTTTATCCGCGGTTGATTTCTGTTCCACGAGAAGGGCGGTCAAGCGACGGCTGAGGTCATCGGGGTCAAATGGCTCGTTTTGCTGTTTCACAGGTCTCATCTTGTCGCCCATATTGATCTATCTTTGAAGGTTGGATGTGGTACACTAACCATAGGGTCAGCTTATGCCTCTTTCCTTGCACCGATACACGCAGTGTTGCCGGCATCATGCAGAAGTTTACGTAGGGAACGGATAGTAAACAGTACCTGACTATGACGGAACTCGCTCACGAGAAGGCGTTGATATGATAGGGGCAACAGCGAGTACACACGCAATGTATCAAACTGCAATACGTCCACGAAGCGACTCTCTCTCTGAAGTAATCTGTCGGCAGTGCGGAGAATTTGCTACACGGTGAGTTTGGTTACTCCGGATGTGAAAAACAAAACGCGTCGGCTGAAGCGAGTAGATTCAAGAGTAAATAAGAAGTAGTAGTTGTAGTAGTAGTAGTAATGAATGTAAAAGAATGATCAGTAACAATAAGAAACTTTAGACATCAAGTTCTCGACCACGGAACTTTAGGATCACGAGCAGCTTCGGGCATAAGTGATATGATACTAGATATACATCGTGATAATATGTGCATCGAATAGATATAGGACCTTGAGCCAATTTGTCGGTTCGAGCGATGGTGCATATGATTTGCCCCGGACGCTGGTAGCGAGCGTTGGAGGCCAAGGCAGTAGAGATGTGGGACCGGGCGATCCAAATTTTACGAAATGCATTCACTGCACATGTATGATTTACTACATGCACTGGCTCATCGTCAGGGTATTTCCTTAGTGTAGTAGTGAGTCTAACGCTGTCTGATGATCTGTTCAACGTTTCTTTTTATCACCCATTTTGTTTCCTCCAAATCTTCGCCAAAATACGTAAAATCCTTGAAATTTATCATACGACATTTGTCTCACGACCAGAATACATCAAGACCTAGTAAAGTATTGTTAATTGGATACCCTGTTGTTATTCATACCAAGACTTCAAATACTTCCTCTAGATTTATGGAGTATCTTCTTGTCCATGGGGAGGAGCAGTGAGTGTATTTTGATGGTAGCATTGTAGAAAGCAAATAATTAGTTCACTCGATATGAGTTGTATCTGCAAACTTTAGTCAGATCATGGAAGTTCGTTCTGGCAGTTACCAACAACTCAAAGATGGGCCAAGAGTGTAGCGCGATATCAAAATGTTAGATGAACTCTCAGAATTCGTGAGCTTTGCAATGCGTGTACCGAAAGCTAATTAATTACCGTTGGTTAGAAGCACAATGCACTGCCAATTGTGAGCCGAGCCGTGGTACAAGTAGATGTATATATGGGATCTTTGCGGTGAGCGAATCAGGGTTATTCTCTTGATGACAAGGGCTACGAATGGGGAAAGTCCGTGTGCAAGTATACAGGGATACACACGACAAGGAAATGCCCTTTTTTATCTTTACGGTTTAAATTATCACCTACATGGACATGTATTCTCAACTGCTGAATGCCGATCAATGACTCGGATTATATGTACATGTAGATGTCTCCAAGAATTGTCACAAAGTCGTCGCGGCTTAATTCCCGAAGAACATTGGTCAGTACATTCTACAACCACTTTTTCGGCTCTGCGTAGAATCAATGAATCCCGACACAGCTACGACCGCAATGGCCTCTAAGTCTTCGAGAAGTCTTGAATTGAGCTCATCAATGGTTCCACGACGAGAAATGTCTTGCAGTCGTTGCATAGCATCTACCTAAGGATGTTCGTTCGAATTACTGGTCATGTCAGATGATTGGGGAGGCTAAGATAGAAATAACCTGCTCTTCCAGTTGAATCTCGGTTGAATGGTCGGTCCTTGAAACATTATCATACTCAAAGACCCAGCTGTCACTCAGCTTCTACTTTAAGACAGTTTTGACTGGCTCACGTTGTATTTTCAATAGGAAGTGGCAACCATGATACATGTACATGTAACCTAGGTAAGGTACCCGATCTTTTCTTGCTCATAGAACCGTGAATCATCACACGTTTGCCATCATGTTTGATCTAGGAGGAACAGGTACAGCTGAAGACCTGATCCTCTTTTTGATCCCATTTTCGGCCATTGGAGCTAAATTGATCAAACTTGGATTTGTCGAAAATAGTACCCAGCTCAATCAGTTATCATCGATTATCCAATCTCCATACGCCCTAACTCAGGAATACCGAAGGTCAAGATACTTCTTCGTCAAAAGAGGCTTCTTACGCTTAGGTATAGCTATGAACCCTCATCGTCGAAGGGATCTGTTGATGATTGATCTCGATATTTTCGCTCTTGTATCCTCTCTTGCACACTTCTATAAAGATTTCGCAGTACCTATACCAACGTTGACAACCCTTGTAGCTAACAGTCTTTCTATCTGGACATCTAAAAATCTTGTGCAACTAGAATATCGCAAGTTACAATGATTCCCTCGCTCTTTGTACCTTTTTCTCGTTTGATCTAGCCGATCAAGGTCATAGGTAATGGAACTCAGAGACCAATTGTTTCTCTCAGAGTTGCTAATTTGTGATCTTTGGCAGTTTTCTAATGTTTGAAGGAATTTAATATAACGGTGGCTTATAATCCAGAGCTGGTCTGGATTTGTTCAAAAATATCGTACATCAAAATTTCGACTGTCGGCTGTTCGTGAAAATTTATTTGGCGAAATTTACTATCCACAAGCTTACAAAAGGGTCGAATGGTGGTGTGGTACACCGTCCGGGCCATTCTCCCAAGTAGAGTCTGGGTAGCCGAGGCACATGCCCCACTTAAGACAGGAGAAAGCTGGTTCGAATCCAGCAAGACCCTCACACCACATTTTCTCGCCTGGTCACGTATGTGACGATGTCGAAGGCACACAGGACAGCCGTGGGTAGCTAAAATGCGTTCCTGCGGCAGACATATACGGTCGAGGGTAGAAAGGGCGGTAAGGCGCCTGACTTTGAGTTGTGTCATCAAATGATGTTCGGGTGTGAGTGCTCCTCATGTTATGTTGAGACATCCCTCCATGTACCGCACCAGGGTTATTCGTGTCATAGCCCTAAGGCTGCATACACGAAAATGATTAAAAAAAAAGCTTACAAAATGATTAAAAGCAATTATTTTTTCTACAAGGCCTGATCATTTACGGCTTCCCCCCCCATGCCTGCATAAGTGTCGCTTGTCACTTTTGACGAAAAAATGTTCCGTTCTCTCAAAAATGATTTGCCAAAGAATGTCAGAGGCACTAATGTAGGTTTGGGGGGGTGCAATCCGTACATGATCAGGCCTTTTTTTTTTTTTTTTAAATCATTATTGTGTATGCAGCCTGAAGCTATAACACGTATGATTTCGGAAGGTGTTTTTCTCATAGAATGACTCATCTTAACGTTATGGAACACTCATACTCAGATTTCATTTGCAGATACCACTACGAGGATAACGTCTTGCCACATGTAACCTCTTCCGTGAATACCCACCACAGGGAAAAGCGGGAAAAACCCATGGTTATCTGAATATGCTTTCATCAAACTATGAGAAAAACACCACCGCGAGAGAGTGTGGTTATCGGGTCTTACTGGATTCGAACCAGCTTTCTCTGGTCTCGAGTGGGGCATGTGTCCAAGCTGCCCAGACTCTACTTGGGAGAACGGCCCGGATGGTGTACCACACCACCATCCGACCCTGATCAGGCCTTGTACATGTATGGTTCGTCTCACTTGGTCACGACACAAAACTTGCCTTCTTTTTCAACGACTACTAGCTAACTACAAACTTACCAAATTAATTTCTGCGAAAACATACAGTTAGATAAGTACCTCTACAACACGTCCGTTTTTCCCGAATTGGAATTTACGCCTTTGTTGTAAAGTAGTAGTCGATAGAATATCGTTATTATTATATGGGGAGTCATCTAGAATGGCCGAGGACCCACAATTACTTAGCCAGAATTTCAGAGTCGAAAATAATTTTGTGGAGGGCATGCAGCTTCACGTGCCCTAAAGTTTTGTCTACAAATATGTGCAATCCCCTCCAGGTGGTAGGGAGACAATCGATCAATTTTCTTGTGTCTCAAATGTACGATAAAATAAATGATCAATCAAATCTGGACCTTATTGCCAGTAAAAGATGGTAATTGACCTTCTAGATCAACAACAAGATAAGCACATGACTCATTCCCCCACATGCATGGGTTTCCTCCATCCTTAAATCAACGCTTCCTCAAGCCCTAACCACTACCTGCTATGCGTCATTATGACAGCCAATCTTCTCCCTTGAAACGCTTTACAGATTCCCTTGATTCATTACAACGTTATATAAACCTCCTTGGAGAACTGTTAAAAGGTTATGAGATTGCAGTAAAAGAAGGATTGCATTCAACGATGATTGGGATTAAGAATCGATAATCATTGATCGATAAGAGAAGATAAAGATGAAATTATCTACATGAAAATAGACGGACAGTTTATTCTATATTCTTCCGTTACGTAATCAGTAAGCCCTTGCCAGCCATAAATACGCCGCATATATTATGTTCGGGGCCGTGCCCTCTGAAGCCCCATGCGATAGCGTTTCGACAGCACGCCATGTTCTTAACACACCCCTCATGGCTGGTTTCGACAGCAGGTAGAATCTATCTTTTAAACCTCCAAATTAGCGGATTTCACTTATTTCTTGGAGTCCTAGCTGTTTAACGAAGCTTTGATGATTCGTTCTCCCTAGAGGCTTGGTCATTCCATCTGCCGCCATCTCCTTTGTGTTGCAATAATTGAAAACCACTTCACCATCGTTAACTTGCTGGCGAATGTACCACCATTTGACGGCGATATGTTTGCTTCTTTGATGCAGCTCGGGATTTGATGTCAACGCTATTGAGC
>JAKRRZ010000653.1:0-17660 GCA_022627015.2 Podosphaera aphanis | reverse complement strand
CTTCATGGTTCTAACATAAGAATTATGTTATCGTAATACATTTATGCGCATGTATAAATGTGTTAAATTTAGAACACTCATAATAATGAATTAACATTATGCATATGAAAAGTCTTTATTCTTACACAAAACGACATTTATGCGGGCCACCAGTAGTAAAGAAGTCCTTAAGGGAGACGCAGTACCGGCGAAGGCCCCAGGACAAATCACGCTTGCCTCAGTCAAACGGACAGTACGCGAGCGCTCAGACTAACTGACCACAGACTGGTGGACATCGGCTTGCCCGAGCAAATACGCTGAATTAAAAATACGGATGACGCGGAAAAAGCCGCCAGAACTTGCTCTTCCCAGAGCGCTTTACACATGCCTATTGGCTGCCCGCACAGGGCACGGAGACTTCGCGGCATACCACCGCCGCTGGAACCACGCGTCATCAACCCTCCAATACCCATGCGTGAGAGAAACATCAGCAGGCCACCTGGTCGAATGCCGGAGAGAGCTGGCCAACTGGCTCACCATCAGCGGGCGCTGAAGGCCGCCAGCACTTGTTGAGCTGCTTGGCAAAGGAAGCTGGCAAAAATTTAAAGGATCCGTGACAGGCAACAGGATATATCACAGGCCAAGCATAGGCATGGCGGGAATAAGTTAGAAGGCGCACACAGACAGAAAAGCTGCAAGTTAAGGACGGAAAATAACGGTATTTAATTTGATGTGAGACAAACTCGGGTGGGCGGTGGCCGAGGTATAACAGCGCGAAAGGCAGAGCCCATGGGCATTTAAATTTTCTTTTGTCACTCCAGAAGACAAGCTCGCCATGTTCAACACATGTTTTGTAATAGTAGTCTTGTAGTTTCAGGTCATTATAGTGGGATGAAGTTCTGGCAGCCAACCTGATCCAACCCAACCTCACGCGCGTCGGACTACTCCCCAGGAGTGTAGGGCTAGGAATGGCCTGTCGCGTAATTTAAAAAAAAATGCATCAATCAATGTCCATGTAATTACTAATTTAATTACTAATTTAATTACGGAATAATATACATGTATTTCAATATATCTGTGGAATTATATTGTCAAAACATGCATCTCTGTATATACTTCCACTACCTCCGTTAACAATAATACCAATATCATGACGACTATCTCACTGATTTAATCTCTAGTACCTTTTTGACCGATGAATCAATTAATTACACGTGATTTTTGATCTCCCATCAAAGAGGGAGTGAGTGAGTGAGTGAGTGAGTGACGTGGTCAGACATCTATTCAGTTGAAAAGGGTTCGCCTGGTCACGCCATATCTTATCTATACACGGCCGTCGTCGTCTATCAATCCATCTTCTTTTTCGAAATCTGGGATCGTGAGCCATGTCTTCTATAGTAAGAACTGACGTCTTTCAGTCATTCACTTTGCAGCTGAATAATCCTTTGGCCTGCGAAAATGAACATTTGCGCTAACTCTAGCTCCTTATAAGCTCTGTCTGGCTCATTTTTGCGATACTCATGGGCCCACGCCCTTGATGGTCACCGAGGGATTACCTGTCAGATGTAACTTTTGTTACGAAGATGAACTTGTCTATCCGCAACACGCAAAACTTGCGCCGCACCTCACAAGTCCCATCAACAGCCTATCCAACAAGGCGCGGCCTTCCATATGCAAAACTTCAATCACTTCGCAGGTTGATATACGGCCGGAATTTCCCAAGCCTACTCAGGACGACCAGACGCCTCCGAGTCTCATGTCTGCCAGGCAGAGCTCCAAGGAAGGCATCCCTATGCGCCCCAAAACTCATGAGAGTAAGGGAGAAAGAAAAAAAACACCATGCGAAAACTGTGCTCTTACATTACCGGAACAAAAAATCACAGATACAGTTCCGATGAAGTTAGAGAATAGTAGTCCGATAATGCGTACACGGAAACCATATGAGAGAGTCTCAGCGCCTATCCCCGCTAGACAAACTCCCACGTCTCCCTTAAAATCAGAGAGCTCTGATGACGAGAGGAGGAGATCTGATCTTACACCGAGACAAGAAACAACTCTGCCACAGAATAAAAAGACAGAAAAATCACCCCACAACTTCTCCCTATCTACTACATCGCTTTTACATGATCATTACCTTGACTATACCTCGGCGCGCGAACCCCTAGAGCCCACCTCCTTCTCCATTGTCCGACAGTCGTGCCTACGTACACTCTCGTGTGAAACCCTACCACCCTCATCCATACAACTTAGACCTTTCCCAACTTCACCGTGTTTGAGCACCGTATTCAGCTCCACATCCGCATCAGGTCACTCTTCGGGCGGCCCCATCTTCTTCGGTGATCCACATGCCGGCTACACAACCGCGTATATTTTTCGAATTCCGGATCCGAATGTGCGAGGTCGTCGTCGGGTTTATGCACTTATGGCGTTGACGACAAAGCGCGAACGGACGGCCATGCAATCCTTTTCGTACTTTTCCACCGCGTTTCGAGACTTGGCTCAGTGGATTCTTACCTTGGCTGAACTTGAACTCGAGAGGAATGAAAGCCCGAGGCATGCAAGTAGCAATAGCACAGCCAGCAGTGATTTTTTTGCCGGAGGTCGAAGTGTCTACGATGGTGGTGCTTTGGTCCTCAAGAACAGGGGCTTGGCTGAGATTTTGGGGATGCCAGATTTTTTCATTGAACTGCATAGTCGATTTGTGCGGCTTCTTGCAGAAATAAGTATCATCCATCGATCATGATAACCTCGGACTCTGCTCCATCAGACGAATTTCACACCCGCCCGGATCAAAAATAATAGATGGAATACTATCCAAAGTTTTAACAATAACTAATTTTCTTACATTCCAGAATATGGGAAGCCTAAGCAGAGCTTGGCGCTATTTGGAGTTGCTCTTTGACATTTGATCGGATAGTATTCTTGTAATACATGTAATTGATTTGCAACTATTCTTTTTATATTATTTTGTAATTAGGGAGGAAATTTTGCTCGAGTGTACAAACATTACATAGGAAGTTGATTGAGCGATCAGCGTTAAGAATCGTCTATTTCAATCGCTGGCTACTGGGAAGAACAGGCTTCATGAATAATTATCTGAGAGACAGGTGTTGACTTGCGAATCAGAGACAGATCACTTGGGATATTATTTCTCGATTCAGCGCTCAAACATGTACATTTTCGTCCCCGTATCACATGAACTCTCATTGTCAACTGCCATCGCGCGCCGATCGTCCATCCTTTCTCTTCGTAACGCGCTCCAGCTCGCCGGACGGTCCAACGTCGAGTGATTTACACCGCGCTGCTCGCACGGGAACCATGAGGGCATACGCAACAGAGAAAGTTGAAGGGAAGATCCCCAGGCCTGGCTTCAGCTCTCAGATTCATAGCCCCTGATCAACCGTGCCGCGCTACGCGTCGCACGTTTCTGTCGTCGCCAGATGCGTCCGGAGCAGCCGGGCCGGGTCAGATGGACGTCGTGTGGTTATTACACAATCCAGCCGTGGCTACACCGTACAGCAACCGACAGCAGATAGAGGTCTATACAGATAGCTTGGCTGATAAGAATGTGTGTTGTCTTCTCTCAAGTAAACAAAGGGGTAAATATATAGGTACAGGGATGAAGTGATCTACATGATGTTAACCAGAACCACAGTCGGCGAGACGCGATGCACGACGGCCGGCCGAACGTGAGCGGTGACGTCGCGTGTCCCGCCGGCCTCGCCTCGGTTGAGTGGTGAAAGTACGATCAAGGTAAAGAAGGCACAATGATTAGAAGATGAAGGGTAAAATAGATCGTCACAGATGTACGAGCATCAAACAACCAAATGCGTGGGCCAAAAGGCGCCAGATCGGGTATAAGACATCAAAACAACCAAATGAATAAAGCTACAGAATAGGGAAGAGTTTTCACTTATGCATCAGGCTGACTACGCAGCATCTTCCAACAGCCTCGCACCCTGTGGGGCTAAACGTGACGATGCCACGTCCCTTAATGCACACCGAAAATCGATCAAGACGTCCTCGTTTGCAACTAGTCCCCCTGTCGCACTAGAAAATATACAGCATGTGAGTGATGCATAACACTTATGATTGAAAGCGTTCAGATGCAATATTAAGGATAATAATTATGTACTTATCCACGTATTAATACATTTGACTAAGAGATTTTTACTTTGACTTTTGCCACTAGACTTAATTTTTCAACTGGGATTAATTGTTTCCATTGAATTTACGTTTATTATCAGTTTACCTTCACTTTATTCCCAAACTGTAGAAAATGATGTTTATTAGTCTTGTCCCAATTATCAATTTTTTAAAATACAGCATCAACAGTCGATACAACGAAAAACGAGACTTTTGGTAGTAATTTGAAGAGTTGAAGTAAAAATTTTGGACATATTATCGAATTATACATAGGGTGATCTAAATCTGCCTTGCATGTTTTCAGCCAGGAATTTGTAAGAAAGTTTTACCTATAGTACATGGTCGCAGGATGTTTATAGAAAGGCCAGGTCTTTAACATTGTTCTCTTTCTTTTCCGCTCTTGAATTTCGCGAAGAAGCGTCTCGTTAGGGACTTTGCTCGCTATAAATTCTTCAAGGAACTGAGTATTACCCATCTCTTTCTGCTCTCGAAGGATATCCTGGAGGAACTCCACCACCGACATAATGTCACACGTATCAGTCTTAGAAGTCTCATCATCAGAATCATCTAAATCGTCTTCATCTTGTAACTCCTCATCCTCCCAATCCTCTAGATCTAAAACGCCTGGCTCAGTCTTAGATCTACAATTAATTTCACTTGCCGCACAGATTGTGGTAACTGATGTTCGATACTGCGGATGAGGCACTAATTTCTCATGGACCCTAAAAGGGCTGTATCTCTGCCTTCGCACCTCAGAAAAGAATTTTAATTTATCCGAAATATTCTCAAAGCAGTGTATTATGTGCCTACAAATGAGAAATAGGCTTAAGAGGTAGGCCTCGCAAGCACAAGTCCAATTTGATGGATCAGTTCGATACCTAAGTAAACTTTGAGGATCGAATTTGCAACTTTGCAAGTCCTTCCACTGGCGTTTAAATGCCTTTCTCCAGGCAGGCTTATAATTATTATTACTATTTTCGATAATTGCTGACATCTAATCCAATACTTGGGGTACCACACGTGAAACCAGAACCCAGCTAACCAAGTCGATCCTTGGTCGATTAAACCGATGAAAAAAGTCATGTTTAATCCTTCGCCAGTATGACTCAATGATCATAGTAGTCTTGAAAACCGGTAGTCTCCCGGGATTTGATGACCTGGTCCAAAGTTTCCACTGTACTGGAGCATAACAGTTAACGAAAAGATAAGCCCATAGACGGAAGTAATTTCGTGCACGACACCAAGTATATAGCTCGTTGATGCAGTCGGAGTGTATCATCTCGGCAGAGCGATATGTACCATTCTGATCAGGTATCATCGTGTGCATATTAAAATGTCTGCTGAATATTGCTAGAACTATATTCCGCTCTGTTATCCCATTAGTTTCGACTAGGCCAAATTCAACTAGTACTTCACTCGACGAGGGGCATTGACAGTGACCATATCGATGTTCACCGTCGGGTCGACGCGTAGGATATGATCCCCAAAATATCTCTAGAGCTGGAACTAGAGCTTTAGCTTCATGCGGAAAGTAATGCCTTTGCTTGGCTGTCTTTTTAGGATCAGTCAGTTTTTTTCAAATAGCCCTCTTTGAATGCCAATCGCAAAGCTATACCGTAGTATCTGGCCAGACTTGCTTTATGGCTGAGATTTCTGCACTATCTTTATCACAGCCAAAGAAAATGGGATCAAAACCAACAGCCTTAAGAGGCTAGAGGAATTTTTTGAGAATAAGAGTAGTTGAGCCAGAATCTTCAAGTTTCGAGACTTGAGACATTATACTGACACCTGAAAGTAGGTAAAATAACGCAATTCCTGTCCCATCAAGCTCTGCTAGTACAGCCGTCAAAGCCATACCTAATCGTGACTGTTAGTGAGGTCTATTCTAGTCCTGGATGTTGTGAAGATTTTACCTGAGTTGTTAGTACCAAATGTGGCATCAATTGCTAATTCTTTGCTACTTGAGACAAGAGCAGAAATAGTACCACGAATTTATATAGCCAAAGCACGAATATTACCCGATGTATACACTTCGTGCCAATATTTACTTTCTACTTCCGATAGAAACATCGACGTAGATATGAATTGATCGTGATTTCGCCACCATATGCTCATATTTGCTTGCTGCCATTTGTAATAGACTTGGTATTGGGCAATTCTACCTACATTTGATATGTCAGAGGCCTGAAGGTCGCAATAAATTTCTGCTGGTGTCTGCCCTAGACACCGGGATTCGATGAACTCTAAAGCCATCGGTGGAACTCGGATATCGGAGTAAACTCTATGGTAGTCGTGTTCTAAAATCAATTTCAGCCGGCGATCGGAAAGCTATAGCTGTAAAACTAGCTTGCTGTGACAAGGAAGCCGTTCCATTGTGCTTCGGTCACGCTACCCTTTTGCTCTTGATTAGCAGGATTGGGTACTATCTTGACAACAACAGTATGAGTAAGTTGTGTACGATTTTGAATGACTTACTTGTCAAAATCTATGACCCCCGGCTTCTCGAATAAAACTAACGAGTTGATTGATCGCTTGATGCATCGAGCTATGGTCAAGAATGGATTCGTTGAGAGGTTCGAGGGTTTGTCCGAAATTAATGGGCAATTGATCGAGGCCAAAAGTGTCAGTACCGGGGCTTCAGGTAGGAGATATGGATATAATATGTAGATGTCAACTAGAATCCTCTATGACAGGCAACGTGTGGCGCAACATAAAACTACTAGCGCGACTATTAAGCGAGAAGACACGCTATACTACACGCTAACAAAAAGTGTATGATAATTGTAGTCGTGCTATCTGACCCCGTACAAAATATTTATTAGAGAGCATATGAGAAAGTAAGAAGACTAACGGGTTGACTCCAGGTCCTGATTTCGAAGAGAAAGATGTCCCATGTATCCAATTCGGGCAGAGCTCGTTTTTTAGAATGCCGAGAGCATAGCTTGAAATGTTTTCCCTGTTTGCTATTAGAAAAGTCTTCGATGGGAAGATAGTTACCGCAAGGGGAGCAAAATTGCTTGGATTTGGACTCCATTCATGAAAGGTGAAATGATAATAAGAGAATTTATTTTTAAGCCGTATGCTTAGTGTTTGCGCGAAGAACGAGAAATTTGGTGCAAAGTCTTCGAGTGGAAAGGAGTGGAAACGTGAATGCGAACGAAGTGTGAATCGATATATCAGAAACGTGACGATCGAGAATGATTCATAATTAAATGCATATGTATGTAATCAATTATTATGCTAGATAAAATTTGAGTAACAACATACATTTTATGCAGCAGTTTAACGCTATAATATTTTAAGCTCGACAGCGGGAGTGAGGTCGGAAACGATGACGTCTTGATGGATTTTCAGTGTGTAATAGGGAACCATTGACGATGCGGCGCTCCTGTGACGACGTCTTCATCAGCGCTCCGGTCGCGCACGCGTGGTAGTCTGCAGTGCACGGCACCCGTCACTAACGCGACCGTTGACTCTCTATGATGCCGTCGCAGCGCGTGGGATCGACGGACCGTGGCATCCCATGCCGGGGCCGCCCAATGTGATGGCCCACCGGTGCGCAGACATGAATGACCCGTGTCCAATTTGATTCGTGACGCCGCCACGGTGAGCGGTTCATTGAGACTGCCGGTGCTAGTGGATGCGTGTCGAGGCCGCGTCGGTATCGGGTGGTCGCTATGCACATGCCATCTTTCTTGCGCCCTCGACGCTGATAGGGCGTGGCGCTGCCCATGCCGTGACATCTGGTTCCGGGATTCGATGAATTAGCAAAAGTCTATGAAGACGAGATGGGATGGAGGGAACATGTGGCATGTTTCAACCCGTTTTTTCAACTGACACGCGTGAGGGCTTTTTGTCTCTTAAAGCATTAGATTGTTCTCTCGGTACTTATCGATCGAAAATATAATCTTGGTGTGCGTCGGAGGAATCCATCCGTATCGAAAAACGTGGAGATTCTCGTATCTAATTTAGTTATTTCATTGTTTCGAGGGTCCTCGCTGACCCCGAGATCGAAACCAAATTCTTGTGTGGGAACACTGTGCCAAAGCCGTAATTGCATTCTGTTTTACCAAGTTGCTTGTGAAATCTCTGACTGCATTAGATGATTAGGACCCTATGCCGGTAGAGGTATAACAAACATATATTTCGATAGTTATTATCATTATTTGAATTTGATATTTCATTTGCCTGATTTGGCGGCTGGAGTGGCCCACGCAGGAAACTATCAACTTCATATTTACACAAGTGAGAAACCTTAACGGTTAAACCCCTCTTTATCTGCCTGGTTGAATTCTTTAATATTATTTAGTCAAAGAAATATCTTTAGGAAGTGCGGTGGATGCTGCAGAGTCGCACATAGACCCCTTTCCTACTCTCTTCGGCCTACTCTTCTATTTTCCAGCTTATTTCTCCTTATTTCTCAATGCTTCATTGGTGTTTTCGACGTTTTCTACGAGGCGGAATTGTTCAAGCCATCCTTTTTTAAGAATCCATTGGGTTATTCTGGCAATATCTTCCCAGCTATTCATCATGACTTTAAAGGATCTTTCTTTTGCTATCTTCCACACTTCAGCTTTCTCCTTTTGATCGTCGCGGGCAAGCCATGATCATATGCTCCAAGTTTTGAGAGGGGTATCCACATGAGCAACTTGGGTCGTCTACTCCAGGTACTTTGCTTCTATGGAGGTGTCTTGTCTGTTGTTGTTGTTGTAACGGCAAAGCCGGCTTTTACCCGCTCTACCGAGGAGACATTTTCTAAAGGGACCGCAGCCATTTTGGGTATCTTCATTTGCGAGAACCCTAGCGATGCATTTCGCCATGCATCTTCTTTTCCCATCCGAAGAAACAGTCGCTTGTCGACTATCGTCTTGGGATGGTTTTTTTGATTTTTGTACAGCCAATGCTGCTTTTGTAATTGGCGGTCTAGCGCTTTGGCGTAGACCGTCGCGAGCTACCGCAGCCCGGATATTTTTGGAAGCCTAGTCTTGTGGTATCGTCATTTTTGGAGCTCTTTATACGGCGGATCTCGTTGGTAAAAAGCAGATAGGGCGGGCGGGAAGACTTGATGGTGTCGATTTTGGGCCTGTGTGAACGAACTGCGCAATGGCCGTTCGTAAATAGACTTTGATACCGTCTACAAAAGATTTGGTCTCGCCAGTCGAAAGTAGCGAGAGAGCTGCCTCGACACTGTTTATTGCAATGGTGCAGATGGCAAGGTGAGCAGTAATTTGCGCTGCTCGGCGCTTTTCGGCTTCTAGCGCGGCATGTAACTCCGGAGGGTAATCTGATCCTTTCATGGTGGTTGTGTGCTTCGGGACAGGCACAGCAATTTTTTCTGACCGACAGGTCCGCAGACTGGATTGTCTATTCTCGGATTTCTTCTTTTTCTTTATTTGCGCTCGCGGGTTTTGGACTCTGCTCTGAGCTTTCCGTGGTCTCGGGACAGTGGATGATTACGCTGGGTGGTTCAGCATCAATCATCTCGGCATCGGGAAGATCTGGGGACTTCCTTTGGAGATAGGCATCTAACGCATCTACGCTTTTTGAATTTTGCGCAAGGCCTGATGTTTTTGTACACATATGTGGCCGTTCTTTGCTATTGGGGGTTGACGTCTTCGGACGATTTTTCCTCAACGGGGCCAAATAGAGTCGGCTGATGGTAAACAATGAGAAAACTAAAGCGTATTTGAACTCGAGAGGGGATAGAGGACGGAAGTAGGTGTTTAGGTGCACTTCTCGATGTTGCGGTTGACATTTTCAACAATGTGCGCGCGAGGCTCATCTACAAGTACAAAACTTTCTTCTTGTACTATTTGAACATTGTACATGTAGCTACGTCATACTGCCCTAAAAAAATTGACGTCATTACTACATGTACTTATGGATCTAAGGCGCGTCAAGTACGCGATTGCGCCAGGTCACGGCTCCTTCCATCGCGGTCTTGGGTGTATGTTGCTTCACGACTGGCTTGTCTAGGGTGACGAAGACAAACATGTCGTCGCGTCCGGAGCTGAAGGTCTGATTCTGTGACCCTAATCATATACATGTGCTAAACTTGGCAGGTTGATGACGAAGGGGGATTCATTCGATTCTTCAAAAACCTTACTCGAGACGATCCAGACACCGTAAAAGTCTTCGATAGAGGTGATTTTTACACAGCTCACGGAGATGATGCTTCCTTTATCGCTCGAACGGTAGGGTCCTCGCTCTAAGACAAGGGTTATGCTGATCTAGCCTACTTAGGTGTACAAAACGATGTCCGTTGTGCGACAGTTGGGAAAAAATGATGCAACGGGTCTTCCATCAGTCAGTATGACTGCAACGGTGTATAAAAGCTTTCTCCGAGAAGCCCTTTTTCGTCTCGGCAAGAGGATAGAAATTTGGGCGAATCAGGGACGAAATGTCTGGGCCATCGCAAAGCAAGCCTCGCCCGGAAACTTACAGGATATTGAAGAAGAACTGGGAGGCCAGTTTGAGACCGCACCGATTTTAATCGCGGTCAAAATTTCAACCAAGGCAGCTCAAACTCGAAGTGTCGGTATCTGCTTTGCTGATGCTAGCGTTCGAGAATTAGGTGTTAGTGAATTTTTAGATAATGATCATTATTCTAACTTTGAATCACTTCTGATTCAACTTGGCGTCAAAGAATGTCTTCTTCAGGTAGATAGGACAGGAGAAGATATCGAGTTAAAGAGGCTCAAAGCCATTATCGAAAACTGTGGGATTTCAATATCCGAGAGACCAGGCGTTGATTATAGCATTAAAGATGTTGAACAAGATCTTTCCAGGCTTCTCAAGGACGAAAAATTCGTTGGCGCACTGCCCCAGGCCGATTTAAAGCTTGCTATGGGATCTGCTGCAGCTCTGATCAAGTATCTCGGGCTATTGTATGACCCTACCAATTTTGGACAATATTTACTTTATCAACATGATCTCTCACAATTTATGAAACTTGATGCTTCTGCTTTAAAAGCTCTGAATCTGATGCCTGGACCGAGAGACGGAGCGAAAACGATGTCTCTCTATGGCCTGCTCAATCATTGCAAATCTCAGGCTGGAAGTCGACTACTTTCGCAGTGGCTTAAACAGCCCTTGATGAAAAAGGAAGAGATCGAAAAAAGACAGCAACTTGTGGAGGCCTTCGTTGAGAATTCCGAGTTACGACAGACAATTCAAGAAGAGCATCTAAGATCTATTCCAGATCTGTATCGCCTGTCAAAGAGGTTTCAGAAAAATTTGGCCAACCTGGAAGATGTTGTCAGGGCTTGGCAAGTCGTAGCAGCCTTGCCTGGTTTTATCAACACTTTTGAAGATGTGATGGACCAAAAGTACCGAGATCCTTTAGATGAAGCCTACACAGATAAGCTTAAAGAGCACTACCAGAGTCTGGCTAAGCTTCAGGAAATGGTGGAGACGACCGTTGACTTAGACGCCGCTCAAAATCATGAATATATCATCAAACCAGAGTTTGACGATGGGCTTCGTATTATTGGGAAAAGGCTTGAAAAATTACGACATGAAATGGACCTGGAGCACCGAGCAGCTGCCCAGGACCTCAATCAGGACGTGGATAAAAAGCTATTCCTTGAAAATCATAAAAGTTACGGTTGGTGTATGAGACTTACCCGAGCTGAAGCGGGATGTATTCGTAACAATAAGCGATACCAAGAATGCTCAACGCAAAAGAATGGTGTGTATTTCACAACTGCTCAGCTTCAAAAGCTCCGCCGAGAATTCGACCAACTATCAGAGAAATATAATCGAACCCAATTGAGTCTAGTGAACGAAGTCGTCGAAGTTGCTGCTTCATACTGCCCAATTATTGATCTCCTTGCTGCTGTGCTCTCTCATATGGATGTGATCGTTTCTTTCGCTCACTGCTCTGTCCATGCACCTATCCCCTATACGCGGCCCAAGATACATGTTCGTGGCACAGGGAACACCGTCCTTAAAGAAGCACGACATCCGTGCATGGAGATGCAAGATGACATTCAATTTATTACGAATGATGTGACGTTGCGCCGTGACAATTCGGAATTTCTGATCATCACAGGTCCTAACATGGGAGGCAAATCAACGTATATCCGTCAAATTGGCGTGATTGCTCTCATGTCTCAAATCGGTTGCTTTGTGTCCTGCGCTGAAGCCGAGCTCACTATATTTGATTGCATTTTGGCTCGCGTAGGCGCCAGTGACTCACAGCTCAAGGGCGTCTCTACCTTTATGGCCGAGATGCTTGAAACGGCAAATATTCTCAAGTCGGCAACCTCTGAGTCGCTGATCATTATCGACGAGCTGGGACGAGGTACATCCACGTATGACGGATTTGGTCTGGCTTGGGCTATTTCTGAGCATATCGTCAGCGAGATCCGTTGTTTTGCCATGTTTGCGACGCATTTCCATGAGCTCACAGCGCTGGCCGACACGTATCCGCAGGTCAAGAACCTTCATGTTGTGGCGCACATTGATACGGCGACGGGCGACAAGCGCCCGTCAGCAAGTAGTGGCGTGACCCTCTTATACAAAGTTGCCGATGGCATTTGCGACCAGAGTTTCGGCATCCACGTTGCGGAGCTGGTCCGCTTTCCGGAGAAAGTGGTGCGCATGGCAAAGCGCAAGGCCGACGAACTTGAGAATTTCTCGGGCAAGCACGAGGCGATCACGGCAAGCTGTACTGAGGCGGATATGGAAGCTGGAAGTCAGCTGTTGCGGGAGGTACTCGTGCAGTGGAAGGCGTCGTGCGAGGCGAAGGATCATGAGTTGGATAGACACGAGATGGTGCAGTGCTTGAAGGAGCTGGTGCAGAAGAACGATGAGTTGCTGGCTAATCCATTCTTTCGAAACGTTCTGAGTTTGTGAATCTTTCGCACGGAGTTCACGGCGTCCCGGGCATATGGAATGTGTGGACTTGCTTTGCATTGTTTGATGAACGTGTGGATCGGACTATTCACATGCTAGTGTAGACTTCATCTTTAAAATTTATCATATTCTAGCGGTAGATAGGTCTTGAATTCATATTGCTATCTAAGAAACGTAGCTTCTCTATATTTCTTCTTGACCCTAATCGCCGCATCATCGTCAGATATCCTGTGCGCTCGAAGCGGAAAGGGAAGAACAGAAGTCTGCTCAGGCCTTAACGTATTGCAGTGCTATTTGATCAGAATGGCATTCATTACCTTCCGTAATGCTCCTCTGGGTGACAGTTCACCACTAAACGCATGAGCTGTTAAGTAATAAAAGATAAATTTATCATTAACTATACAGAAAAGGTCATCGAGGAATGATGGCAACTATTATACATTCCACTCATTCTCTGATACAACATATCATGATACTCATCAACTATCACGTAGCCCTGTTTCGGTGCCATGAGCCGTGCCCCCAAACGGTGAAACCTATGCCTGCCACGTGTACCGCAAGCTATATCCTGAGACAACGCTACGTTAGACTTTAGATGAGCGCCTGCGCTTACCAGCATAGGCTACAGGGCTTACCAGCTTGCCAGTACCAGCTATTACACTCTGTCAGGATATAGTATATCTATCTTCGGCTCGTCTTCAACGCACGACTCAAGCCTTGGTCTTTCCTCCCCCCTTTTGCCAGAGCCAGACTGCTTCCACAGCATACACTTTACTACCCTGGTGCCCCCCTTCTGCCGCAGCAGCTTGTTCAAGCGTTGATATGACTCTTGCCTGTTCCACGCAGTGCCAGAGACCCTTGGAGATCTCACTTTCTTCACCGCCCCATTCTCCTCTGCCTAATCTGTACAGCAGCCTACCCAGAGTTTGAAAAGCGATGCACCGCTGTGCCGGAAAAGCCGAGCGCGCAAGGTGACCAAGCTCAGGAATGGTGTAGCCTGCTGCTTCTGGTGCTTCGGCATGGTGATGTAGGCCTTTGGTGCTCGGCACGGCGCGCGCAATACGCGGGGGCAGAATTCCGCCGCGAAAGTTGAAGCGTAATGCCGAAGCAGGGAGTGTAGTTTGGGCGGGATAGTAAGGAGACTCTTGATCTTGTTTAGAACCGTGGCTCGGGATAGGCGCCATCCACGCAAGTCTTGAGGGATCTACAGGCAGCTCAGGAAAGTATTTGGTATGAAGACTATCGAGAAAATCAGGGTCAGATGGCTCGAGTTCTGGAGCTGAGGGAGCTTTAGGAAAGTGAATTTTTGGCTCCTGAATCTTGGGCACGGGCGCATGGGACGCTTGCTGGAGTCCGATAGGCCTTGCGGGCTCATCGTCATCGGTAAATCTAACACTCTTCGTGACCACCAGATTTCCGACTGGCATTGGAGCCGAAGCATTCGGAGATGGAGTTTTTGTTTGATGACTTTTCTCTGATGAACTGAAATCTTGAGGTTTGGTGTCATTTGTTTTCACTTCTATCGGAGGCTCAATGCCCGTATCACCTCGATTCTCGTCCAAATTAGCTCTTTTTAAGAGTCTTTGAATTAAGGAAGGTTCCAGTCGTGAGAAAAGCTCCTGTCTCTCTTCTTCGACCTCTTCTGAAGACATTTGGGATAACCGCTGTTGGTTCTCTTCATCAATTCTTCGCTTCTCTGCCTCAGAGAATTCCGACCCTACTTGTGTTAGCTGGAAAGCATTATCTAATCGAGACACGGAAGCTGAAACACCTCTCGCGCTTGCGTTTGTTGGGCCAGCTTTTTGTTGTTTAAATTGAGAAATCCTCGGGCGCTTTTCAAGCTTCGGAAAGCCGGTCACAGTGGATTTTAAGGTTGGTGCAGAGACATTACTGGAAATCGTTCTTTCCTTGATATCTTGGACAAATTCGATCGCAGGATTTTTTGATGGAGACTCATCTTCGTCGTCAGAAAGGTCGATCGTAAATCGTTGTCCGCGGAGGTTCATGGTCAACTCGCTCAAATATTACTTGGTGTCACAGATCTGGTGTTAATTGTTCGGTTGGTCACAGCCCCACCTCACCTAATAGCGAAGCGATTAGGTGAGGGACAGCAATCTGCAAATTCTTTTGACACTTGATGCGCCAATTGAAATAACTCAACCACAACATTGTAGACTGGTTTTAAATTCTGTTAAGATGATTAATAAGATAAAACTTAAGGCTTTTAACAAGTTTTCGTAGGATGATAAGTCTTATGGCACGAGCTAGAAGTTCGCAAAGTTGCAAAAATTGAATTCTGAAAAATCACTTTTTGACCTTCGGTGCCACAACTTCCCACCACCTTCTTTTAAGACTACTCTTAAGCAATAATTCATAAATTAAACATCTTGAGATATCAAATTTCTATTTTTTTTGTTCTTTGATTGTTATAAAGTGCTTCATTCGTCTGCTTAAAATGATTGAGTCACGGTTTGGCCGTTTCAATCTGACGAAATGGCCAAGTCATGTGAAATATCTGTCATAATGATATCATAGCCCCCACCTTACCCACCTGGCGTACACAACTCTTTAATAATTAGTCATCAAAGTATAACTCTTCAACATTTGATCTATTATTATTATTATTATTTATCCAAATAATTGCTTGATTCAATTCGATCCAATTATTTTCCAAATGTCTCAAAGTCCTCAGAACGAAGAAACTATTCAGAATGCTTTGAGGTATATGAAAGAAAATCCAAATGCGAAAATTGCACAGGTTGCGCGTCAATTCAAGTGCCAGTACAGTCTGCTATATAATCGCTCTTGCGGTATAAAGCCATAATCCTCAAGAGGAGATCACAATCGAAAACTACCAGAGCCAGAGGATCAAGTTCCCAAGGATTATTTACTGCTTCTGCACTATGCAGGCAATCCGGCAATCTTATTAGAGCTCGAGAAAGCTGCCAATCGTCTACTATTTTTCAAGAGTAAAGGAGAGATAGTTTCAGCCAGATGGTCCGCGAGGTGGATGAAATATCACGTAGGATTCTGGAAACAATTGAGGGCCAAGCCAATGGCTGCAAAGAGAAGGGAAGCTCACTTAAAGGAGGAAATTGAACACCACTTCGCAGAATTTGCGCGCTGTGTAGATAAGTTCGGCATTGAAGCAGATGATGTCTACAATTTTGACGAAACGGGATTTCAGATCGGGATGGTTGCTGGGGAGAAGGTACTTGTGCCGGGGGATAGTGAAGCTGCCTATGTATTTGATCCAGATAATAGAGAGCTAGTAACGGTAGTAGCCACAATTGGGGCTACGGGTAGACTCGTACCCCCTATGATTATCTTTAAGGGCGCATATCATTTAAGGAATAATTCTGACAATGACATGGATCCTGATATCCTTTGGGCACGGTCAGAGAGTGGCTTTACAAATGACGGGTCAGGCCTTAAATACCTTGAACATTTCGATCCCTTTACTAGGGAAAAAACTGTGGGAGCTTTTAGGGTTCTTAAATTTGACGGGCATGGCTCTCACCTGACCCAAAGCTTTATTAATTTCTGCTGGAAAGCCAAAATTTGCCCCTTCTTACTCCCTCCGCATCTCACACACGTTTTACAACCTTTAGATGTTGGTGTTTTCTTCATTTCGAAACATAATGTTAAGAGGGCTGTAAGACGTGAAGTATTTCTTGGAGCCACGGAGATTAAGAAAGCAGACTTTTTTCGGTTCTTTCAGCGCTTCTACGCTATGTCAGTAACACCGGATATAGCTATATCTGCCTTCCGCAAATCTGGTCTAGTACCAGTTGACTCTTCATATGCTTTGAAGAAGCTGAAGTTATATGGAGAGGATATAGGAGAAGATAATTTAGCTGGATCCCTAGACGAAGGTGAGTTTTCATGAAAAGATAAACTGCAGGCCTGACAAAGGTTTAGATCAAGAAGTTTATCCCTATCAACTCCATAGACACAAAGGCATATTTATCACAACTGGAATGAGTGGCCAACACCTACAGATATGCCTTCAAGGAAGGATGGATACGACTATGTCCAGCGTAGATTGGATCTCGCTATGGACGGAGGGGAACCTATTACGCCTTCAGTTCGAGGAGTTACGCAGAAGTTAGAGAGTAGGGCCCGGAGAGCAATGCTAAAGGGGGGCTTGGCTTCTCAACATATACACGATCTTAATCTAGCAAACCAGGCACGCGAGTAAGTCAAAGGTGGAAAGAAAGTTGAGCAAAATTTTGGTGTTGTTTATGAGGGGCGTGCTCGACGCCAAATTGAAGATGATAAAATGGAAGACTCAGCTGTGGATAATATGAGGGACAGTAAGTTGGCCAGGCCCAGGAAGGCCAAATACAAGCGCGTCATGAAAGAGCTCATACAAATATTAGATGTGAAGAATAGAGCTACTTCTTATTAAAATAAAACTATTATTTGGAAGATAATTAGATCGAATTGAATCAAGCAAATATTTGGATAAATAATAATAATAATAATAATAATAATAATAATAATAATAATAATAATAATAATAATAATAATAATAATAATAATAATAACGTAGGAAAGCCCATAATCTGAAATCAACAATCCATATCCGGGGAAATGAAACTCTACCCCAACCCTCGCTGCGAATCTTAGGAATAGTCTTAGACCCCAAACTGAACTGGGGAGCACACGTGAAG
>JAKRRZ010000652.1:0-17661 GCA_022627015.2 Podosphaera aphanis | reverse complement strand
GCTCTATTTATCCCACTTAATTCATCTTTTAATGTAGACAAGCAAGACGAGTTGGTTTTCTTAAACATGTACAAGTTAGTTGAGCATATGACGAGTATTTAATGTAGATTTATAGTTATATTCATAGAACATAGAAAATTTACTCTAAGAAACAGAAAAAGGTCACCCCTGAAGATAATCCATAACCAGTTGTGGCAAACGTCGTAATCGATTGTGCGGATGTGCCACCGCGTTCTCACGATCACACATGGCGACACTTATGAATTCGTTTTTGTATTTCAATTGGGGGGTTGTCTGGGCTACGTCGATATTTTAACACCGGTGTGAACATGCGACATGGGGTGGAAAGAACCAGGTATGGGGTGGAAAGAACATTACCCTTATTTATAGCCTTCATAGTTTATAATAAAACTTCATGCTTTGATAACAACAAATTCCACTACGGTCAGTGAGTGTGAAAATTATGCATAAATGACAGGGGTTTCTATGCATGCATTCTACATAGTTATACAATACTGCTTTTACTCCTTTTATTTATTTATTTTTAAAAGTCTACCGGACATAATCTAAGAAGCTGTCCCATCCCAGAGGGGACATACTGTCAAACCTTGCTATAAGGATAGTGGCTCAACCCCAAATTAAGGCCTGTGAATGGAGGCTCTGATGCAGGTAACCATTAGGAACTCGTAAACTAGGGTCGACCCACTATCCTTATAGCGAGGTTTGACAGTAGTGACAATTTTACTCCTTTTTACACGGGTACACGGGTACACGGGTAGTACTGAGTGTATGTGTACTATTTATCGTCTGTTGTTGGCCAGGCCACTGTCACGGTTTTAGATAAAAAGGCCTTGAGCTCTTAAATATCAAAAGGTAGTTTGTATTTTCACTGACTGTCTGAAGAGGATCTATAGACTACTTATATAATATTCAAGTAACACATAAAAAGAAGTTCAATACCTTACTGTCGGTATCTAGAATATTCTAGCTATTTCCGAGCTGGCTCGTGCCCTTGGCGACCGGATGGTGTGTGATTAATAATAGAGGTAGGTGTTACAATCAACGCTCATCAACCTAGTCACATGACGATGATTAATTAGTTGACTGCGATAAACATCGTAGTCTGCAGGAACAATACAGGCTAACAAGCCGCCACAGCCACCATCCTATGGAGATATAGAGCATATGAAGGATACCTAAAATACATGACCCTCCAAGCTATAGCAGTGCCCATTCGGTGCCCGAATTTTCCCAATACCTACATTTGAGCCAGCTAGTTACATCGGGTCGAATGGGTAAGAACGTATTCACCATGACCCGAGGGCCACAGGCCGAGGGAAAACCTAAAGGGAAACCCAGTGGAAAAAACCTCAGTAGGAAAACCTCTGCCATTCCTCCCGTACTCATTTTCGACGAGCAGCCGCAGTCATCTAAAATAAGCCGTGTAGGAGTCAAACCTACCGCTCCTAGAAAGCCCAACCAGCACCTCACCACCTGTGCCAACAGCCTATTATAAGTGATGTTGCCATCACTCAGATGATTTTGATCAGTAGAGCCCTTCGCCCTACCTCTCTGAGACAGTCGGGGGAGTTCTTCGCTGAAAGGGTGCTGGGGATGGTGATGATGCAACGAAGCCGACCGAGACTCGCGTGGATGAATGGGGATCCTGAAGGGAAAGATTGCGACTCATCTTGGCTATCCCAGATATGCGAACATACTGAACGTTTACAGCCGGCACCGCGTGAAGGTGAAGAGTTCGACTTTGCCAGCCGTTTGAACCACCATATCAAACACATCAAACATATTATGAACGACCTAACACCTGACCTCACACGTGCGGTATAGTGCACCTGATGCGATCCACATCACGGTTATGTAGATCGCCCATGTCGATAGTACAACGGGTCCCTTACACGGAATGTCGCGCGAAGAATTTTTAGTGCTGAGAAAAACATTGACGGAACTACTGGACAAAAATTGGATTAGGGCAAGCAGTTCGCTAGGAGGGGCTCCTGTTCCATTTGTCAAGAAGCCTGGAGGTGGGCTCCGATTTTGTGTTGACTGTCGGGCTCTCAATGCCATCATAGAACGCGATCGCTATCCGTTGCCCCTGATTAAGGAAACGATGCAAATGTTGTCAAACTCATAATGGTTATCTAAAGTCGATGTTCGTTCGGCATTCCACCGGCTTTGCATATCAGAGGGAGATGAATGGAAAACGGCGTTTAGAACGCGATTCGGATCCTATGAATGGTTGGTTACACCATTTGGGTTGGCAGGAGCTCCGTCAGCGTTTCAAAGATGGATTAATCAAGAGTTGGGGGATCTTTGGGGAAACTCTTGCTCGGCGTACGTGGATGATGTAGTTATATTCTCCAATGGGGACCTGGTCGACCACTGGAATAAGGTTAACCAAGTGTTAGAAAGGCTCAGCAAAGCGGGTCTTAAACTTGATCCACAGAAATGTGAATTTGCCAGAAAGGAAATCGAGTATTTGGGTTTCATAATCAATGTGGATGAAGGTATCTAAGTGGACCCAGGGAAAATAAGAGCGATAGCATCGTGGGAACCTCCAACAAATGTCAAAGGAGTCAGGAGTTTCCTGGGATTCGTAAATTTCTACCGGGGATTTATAGAGAATTTTGCCAGCATTAGCGTACCGTTACAAAACTTGACAAAGAAAGGGGCAGCCTTTAATTGGAGCAATCAGCATCAGGAAGCATTTAATAAACTAAAATCGTTGTTCATAACAGCACCAGTTCTGGCTTTGTGGAATGGGGAACTTGAAACCGTGTTAGAGACAGATGCATCAGGATGGGCGACTGGGGGTTGCCTTTCCAAATTAAACCAGGAGGAAACCTTCAGCCTATGGCATACTATTCAAAGAAACTTTCGCCAGCTGAATGTAACTCTAACATACACAATAAGGAGCTTCTAGCAATAGTCAGATGCCTAAAGGAATGGCGAAGTGAACTGATCGGCCTTAAACATCCATTTTAAATTCCGACTAATCACAAGAATTTGAAGTACTTTATGACATCCAGACGATTAACGGAACGCCAAGTAAGATGGGCACAACTTCTATCACAATTTAATTTTTAACTAAAATTCAGGGCCGGTAAACATGGAGGACGTCCAGATGCCTTATCCCGCCGACCTCAGGATATTCCCATGTCTTTGGAAGATCCCCGTCTCAAACAAAGAGAATTTAAGTTAATAAAGGACGAATGGCTACCGGGGTTGAATCATAGTGGAGATGATGGCCAGGTACTCATGTCTTCTTCAGTGGTAAATTCGATTCCCAGAGGAGATCAGCTTTTCGAAGAAGAAGAGTTACAGCAGCTCTGGGACCAGGGGATAGCAAAAGATATGGCGCAATTCCAGGAGCTATATCATATCATGTGGATTGATAAAGACCAGTTTCCAGCCAATTTACAGCTGAGAGTTAATCGAGCTGAATGTGAACTCGACCTCCGTGGAGCGCTCTGCTTTCGCAAGCGTTTATGGATTCCCAACTACGAGCCACTAAGAACAGCATTGATTCATAAAGTGCATGATTCTCATATGACTTGGCATCCTGGGCATAATTGTTCGTTAGCTATCCTATCTCGAGGTTTCTATTGGCCGGGTATGAGTACAACGGTAAGGCAATTTTGTAGAAATTGTGATGTCTGCGGCAGGTCACATGTTTGGCGCTCGAAAAAACAGGGTCTTCTACTGCCATTGCCAATTCCCGACAGATTCCACAGTATTCTCTCGATTGATTTTATGACGGATCTACCAGCAAGGCATAAGTCTGATCTATGCTATTTGATGGTTATTACAGATCGCTTACTGAAAAGTGTCACGCTAGAAGCTATGAACTCCATGAATGCCGAAGAGTGTGCGGAGCGTTTCCTACCATGTCATTATCGCTTTCGTGGGTTTCCTCAAGCCCTTACATCGGATAGAGGGTCGAATTGGGCAGGAGATTTTTGGAGTCACCTGTGCAAATTAGTCAACATCGAGCAAAGACGGTCATCTGCATTTCATCCTGAAACCGATGGCTCAACCGAAAGAATGAATTAAGAGGTGTTATCATATCTACGAGCTTTTATTTCGTACGCACAATTTGAATGGCCAGGAATGTTACCTTCACCTCAGTTGGCAATTAATAACAGAGATTGTGCCAGTGTAGGACTAAGTCCATTCTTCATGGAACTTGGATATCATGTAGAGCCAGTCCAACAAGTTTCTCCAACCGACAAGAGGTCGTTGTCACCCCCAACTAAGAGGGCCGAAAACTTCGTGGCCTGAAAAAGAGAAGCACAACAATATGCCGCGGCGGCCATGGCGACAGCTCAACAAATTATGGAAGAAAATGCTAATAAGAAGCGAAGTCCAGCTCCAATGCTACGAGTGGGTGACAAGGTGTGGTTGAATCTTAAATATATTAAACAGGGGGTCGACATGGGTAAATCCTTGTATATTTATGGCGTAAATAATCGCTTATTCGCGCAATAGGTCACTTGAAGCTCTCGCAAAAATAACCTCTCACCGTCCACAGTGCATCGCGGGTCGACAATCAATCAGCACCGCTTCCATCAAATTGCCATCTGAACATAACACATCAACCTCATTTTTCATCCCTAACTGAAGATCAGTAAGCTAATCAAATATTTATTCAATAATTAATCTTACCCGGGAGAAAACTTCACTCAAAATATCAGAAAGTAGTCACCGCTCCGCTACCATCGAAGAACAAATACTTATTAATATCGTGAATTCTTTTTCAGATGTAAGATTCAATAGACTTGATAAAAATACTGTTCTGAGCCAGCCATGAGCGAAGGTTCATAGCAAACATTCCGAAGTAGAGTTATGGAGAAGCTTGCGACAAAATCACAACAAGCTCTCTAATTCATACGAGGTCTTCAAGTGGTCCGCGAAGATCGATGCAAACATGTGTGGGTAGCTTGGAAGCATTCACACGTTAATTAAAATCACAAGAGGATATGCAGAGGCCGATTAATGACTGTCTGCTGCCGTCGCTCGATTGGTGATTATTTATACTAGAGGTCTATGACTCTAACAGCACTAACGTATGAAAACCACGAGACAAGTATGCCGACAAGGCGTCAGACTGTGTTCATTGCCCATGGAGGCGCCACCAAGTACTGTAACGATGTTTGTGGGATGCTCATCTATTAGATAGAATTATTTTGAATAAAATAATAACATACTTTCTATCAATAAACTCACTTTCGATTTGATTCTCACAACAACATAATTATTTCTCTGCTTATTGTCGCTTGTAGTCGGCGACGACAGACTCTCTAAGCTAGTGATGGTGAAATTTTGATAGATCTAGGACCTAGACAGATCGAAACGACAAGGTCTCTCTGCTCGATCACCGGCAGTAAATACGCCCTAAATTAGCTTCAAAACACGACCAGGATATGGCCGGGTCTGGACCCCTGTACAGTAAAACCCCTCGTACTTAATCCCCTCATACCTAATAACCCCTCCTACTTTATCAGAATGTCCGGTCCCAACGTCGGGCTAGTACTACAGTAAAACCCCTCGTACTTAATACTCCTGGGACCGTCTCATAATTATTAAGTAGTAGGGGTTATTAAGTAGAAGGGGTTTAACTGTAGTACTAGCCCGACGTTGGGACAGGATATTCTGATAAAGTAGGAGGGGTTATTAGGTATGAGGGGATTAAGTACGAGGGGTTTTACTGTACACATGTAGGAGTGGTGATCACGCATCTCGTATCGCGGATGCATTGATGCATGAAACAACCAGGATTACTATATCGACAGGATCGACTAGTACTACTACTGGTAGCCCGCATAAAGGTCGTTTTGCTTGAGGATATGCAAGTTCATATGCAGGTGAAAATTCTTTTTCCTTGGTCAAAGCACAGAAAGAGGGGAAGGCGAGAAGGTCTGAAAATTCGCTGAAAGCCATTCCCCCCGACTTTAAGATCAGTTCCGCTTCACTTTCATTCATCACCTAATACTATCTAATTTCACTGTTGACGGCGCAATAGACGAAAAAAACCACTTTTGAGTGGAAAATATGAAACTGAGCAGTTTATCATTCAGACTTGACAAAGTTCAAGTTACTAAAATCATTTTTCGTTAAGTTAAAACGTATTTAGTAGACGTCAAAAATGAATGAAAGTGATATGGAAACTACTCTCAAAATCGGGGGGAATGGCTCTCAGCGAATTTTCAGACCTTCTCGCCTTCCCCTCTCTCTATGCTTTGACCAAGGAAAAAGAATTTTCACCTGCATATGAACTTGCATATCCTCAAGCAAAACGACATTTATGCGGGCTACCAGTAGTATGGTTAGACGCTGTGAAGCCGTAATAAAGGCTCGAGGAGGCCCAATTAAGTATTAGAAACAGTTTGATAATAGATTCATTAAAATTCAAATAAACTACCCAAATCAAGTTTAGTTCCAATAATTGGCCCCACCCACAAAATCAACGTCGGTCGAAAACGCCATACAAAAAACCCCTGTTGAAAGTACGCCCAATCCTCATTTTGGAAAGTGCTTACTTATTTGAGATAAGATTAGCAGTGGGGGGCCCCGTATTTTGGTCTCCACCCACAAAACCACCCGTGGCCATAGAGTAGAGATGATAGTCATAAGAGATGAGGCGCATAAGGCAGCAAATATTAATGCACGAATGAGGGTACTGAGAATTTTTTTTTTAAATCATTATTGTGTATGCAGCCTGAAGCTATGACACGTATAATTACGGAAGGTGCTTTTCTCATAGAATGACTCATTTTAATGTTATGGAACACTCATACTCAGATTTCATTTGCAGATACCACTACGAGGATAACGTCTTGCGACATGTAACCTCTTCTGTGAATACCCACCACAGGGAAAAGCGGGAAAAACCCATAGTTATCTGAATATGCTTTCATCAAACTATGAGAAAAACATCACCGCGAGAGAGTGTGGTTAACGGGTCTTACTGGATTCGAACCAGCTTTCTCCTGTCTCGAGTGGGGCATGTGTCCAAGCTGCCTAGACTCTACTTGGGAGGACGGCCCGGACGGTGTACCACACCACCATCCGACCCTTACTGAGATTTGTGTATTTAATGAGGATACATCAACCTCCCAAAGAAAAAATTAAAGAAAAATAACAAAAATATTATCATCTAATATTATCGAACTCATATTACCTTATTCCACCTTATCCTACTATTCATATCTATTTTATCCATCATCACCTTTCTCATATTTATCAGTTCAACAATACTTCTTTCAGATAAGTTATCTACACTTACCTTATCCTATTTCGGAATTTGTTCTACTCCTTTCCTCTATTACCTGTATATTCTTAGCTTCTACTGTTCATAGCCTTTTTACAAAAATGCTCAAATATTTAGGACCATTAGTTGCTCGCCAAGCCCAGACCCGAATTCGGCCTAGCAGAAGCCCAATTTCTGCTGCATTCAACTCAGCCTTTGTTAGGTCATTGTCATCTCTGGTAATCTTGGAGCAAAAGGGTGGAAAGATTAACCCCAGCTCAAGCTGTGCAGTTACAGCGGCGCTGAAGCTTGGCGGCGAGATTACTGGGCTCGTCGCAGGTGGCAGCATCTCAGGGGCGGCGACTGAAGCGTCGGGCTTCAAGGGGCTGAGCAAGATTGTCGCGATTTCCAATGTTGAATATGACAAGGCTCGTGATCCGCATCATAAAATTAGTTCGACGCTGATGAGAACCATAGGGTTTGCCCGACAATTTTGCGCCGTTGGTGGTAGAGACGATTAAAGAGGGCGACTACACTCATGTGTTTGCTCCGCACACATCGTTTGGAAAAAGCCTGATGCCACGAGTCGCGGGTATGCTTGACGTGGCACAGATATCTGATATCACCGATATTCTGGATGAAAACACCTTTTTGCGGCCAATCTATGCTGGCAACGCCATCTCTACTGTGAAGTCACTAGACAAGCTCAAAATCATTACGGTCCGGGGCACGGCTTTTGCTCCAGCAGAGACCAAAGACGAAGCCTCAGCCTCCATTAATGATGGAAAAGATCCTCAGGTAGAGTGCCTGACAGAGTGGCTCTCTGAAAACCTTACCAAGTCAGATAGACCCAATCTTACTAGCGCAGAACGTGTCGTCTCCGGCGGTCGAGGCTTGAAATCTAAGGACGATTTTGATCGCATAATGCTGCCGCTCGCAGATGCTTTGGGGGCTGCCGTCGGCGCGTCACGAGCAGCTGTAGACAGCGGCTATGCAGACAATAGTTTACAGGTGGGACAGACAGGAAAAGTAGTAGCTCCCCAATTGTATCTATGTACCGGGCTCTCCGGGGCTATTCAACACTTGGCAGGGATGAAGGACAGCAAAGTCATTGCAGCGATTAATAAGGATGCCGAGGCCCCTATTTTTCAAATTGCAGATGTTGGACTTGTGGGAGATCTTTTTGAGAAAGTGCCCGAACTCACTACAAAGCTCCAACAGAAATGTTCATAAATCTAGATTTACACATGCAGTAAAAGAAAAATTTACTCAATCCAAGACCGTCAGCATTTCTTCTACACGAGTGAATTTTTCTCTCTCTTTCCCCCTTTTATGCCCAATTTCTTGTTCAGCCTTGTCGATTTTTTGCCAATCCGCCCAACTTACTGCTCGACAGCCTCGACGCGCCGCAACAGTCTGAAGAGCCTCCCAGCCGTGCTTCGATTCTTGGTGGTGGACACATTTAGACTGGAGATCTTGCAGCCAATCACTGGTGATAGTTTCCGCAGTTAAGAAAGCATCGAACATCGTGGTCGCAATATTTCCCGTCGGGCCATTCTTCACCCACCCTGTACAGTAAAAGCGTGGGAGGGGATGCAGACGACAGTTAAGCTGAACTCGACCATACCCATCATTCGGAATGACGCCCAAGCGATCATCGAAAGGCAAGCCCACCTTTTCAAACCCGCCAGCGAGCTCGGCCTTGTATCCTATGGAAACAAAAGCAAGTGAGCATGGCATTTCCACCAGTTCTCCCGTTCCCGTAGGTCGTGCTTGGGGATCAAACACGTGTGGGTTTAGGATGGTCTTTTCAAAGGTTACTCCTCCGAGATGCGCTGGTGCTGCTGGATCGGCGGTCATGGCGGTTGGCGAAAGGCAAAAATCTAGCGCTACAGATTTTGAAGCGGCAGTTGATGCTTCGGTTGGAGTTCGAGAAGTTTTTTTAAGGAGACTCATGATGCGTGCGGATACGCGCGGTAGAGCTAGACTATCACTCGGTAGTAATGAATCTAAAATCGGTTCAAATCTGACTGAGGGTAACTTCGTTAGTTCCCTGAGCTCTTTAATGGTAAATGCGGCCTATCATCGCATTAGTCGGCACGACACATCCACAGAAGTAGCCGTATGAACCTGAACGGGCCCTCTTCGGCCAACGATTCTCACTCTGCGGGTCCTGCTGCGACACAGCGTATCGAGTGCGTTTTCCGTGATATCGGATGCGCGCAATTGAGCAGGCTCCTGCAATAAAATCCTGGCGATATCGAGCGCCACATTGCCCTGTCCAATGACGGTCACCTCCTCGCCAGCGGTGAGGTCAGGCGCCAGATTAGCATACTCCGGTAGGCCGTTATACCAGCCAACGAACGCGCGTGCCGAATACACGCCCCGCAGCTGGGCTTCGCCGGGAATGTCCAGTGGACGGTCGCGCGCGGCGCCGTAGGCCACGAGGATCGCGTCATAGTGCGGCACGAGCAGTTCCAAAGGCAGGGAGCCCGGCTCTTCGCCAATGGGCACATTGCCGATGAAGCGCATCCGTGGCGAGCTGGCGACTTTCTGGAAGGTCTCTTGACAATTCTGGGGGCTTTCAGCTTGAGCATGCACGCACAATCAAGGCCCACGCGACCGACCTTCACTTCGGGGTGGTCTGGGGCCACGCCAAACCGCACCAGACCATACGGCACGGGAAGGCGCTCGTAGAGATCCACCATGGCCTGGTCATTGTCCGATAATACTTTCTTCGCCGCGTAGAAACCTGCCGGCCCGGATCCGATGATGGCCAGTCGAAATCGCCGTCGCGCGTGCGTGACGTATCCTCGATATCGAGGCCTGAGATTTCTCGGGACCAAAGACGAACTATTCGGTTTCCTGGTCGCTATCGTCCATAATTTGCAGGAGTGAATTGGATTGATCCGATACATGGCATGACGGTGACAGGTACGTCCCATGTGATCCACGTCTGATCACCCAGGAAGCGTGTCGAGCTTAGCTTGATGAGATGACTAATCATCATTCCGCTTGGCGACTGCTACCTCGAGGTGCAGCAACACCTTCCCGTGAGTTCGTGGAAAAATAATAAAATATTCAATCAGCCATGGTTATGAACCAAGTTGTCTGTCCATATTTGCCCGATTCTTTTCCTAGAAAGAATATTGTTACGCTCTTCTCTATCCTAGACGGGCGATAGACTTATTATTCTTGGCCTTTTACTTCTGAAAGGGCTTAGGGCTGTACAAATTTGGATCATGTTGACTGTCCTTACGTATTGTCTTCTCTAGTTATTTCTTCCTTCCTCTTTCCATTCATCCCCAGTCCAAGTTCACTCTTCCTATCCCGATCACTCGCTTCGGTCAGAGTCTGCCCACATGTCAAGCCGTGGTCTGGGGAACTACGCTTTGCAGCTCAACCACTTCTAACGTTTCTCACTGAAGTTAATCGGTAGCCAGTGATGCACTTACACATGGTATGACCTACGTACAGCAGGGCATGCCCATAATGTTGGGGTATTAATCCTAATAAGTGCGTACTAATAGAATTTCCGGACCTTATGAACAGCTTAGCCGCTTTAGACTGGGGAAAATTGGATGACTTCTTGTTGAAATTGATACCCAAAGACGACAATACGAAAAACAACAAGGTATACTAGTATACTACTAGTAGCATATTCTGCTAGTCGCAGAGCTTGCACATAAGGAATGAACAGCTAATTTTAATTCGATTCATAGTCGCTCTTAATTCTAGGGAGCATTCATTATCATTAAACTTGTCTCTGAACCTGGTATCTTTTGTGGTGTCAAAATTCAAACAGCTTTATTGAAGTCTCCATTTACTGACGGCAACATTAACGCTCAGTCTGCTAGGTATTCAGATACTAGATGAGATCCGGATTTTCACTCTTATTATTTTGCCATCGCAACATATATCTCCGTACCCGTGAATCATTGGGTAGAGGCTAGACTGAGATAGACATTTCGGAGTTTACAGGCTTCGCTCTACATATCCGTAGAATTTTTCTCTACTTACACAGTTAGCAGGATTTGGCCACTGCCTTTCTCTCTCAGCTAAACTTAAAAATCCCTTACCCAAAATATATGGCGACTTTCTCTTGTGATAAATAATACTTAAAGTGCAATTCTGTCATAGATTGTTTTATCTTCTTCGAGTTTTGAAGCTTTACCATCAGAGCCAAAATAAAAACGTTTTACAGTTTAGCTTTTTCTGGCTCTAACGATGAAAGTAAAAGATCTCTGATATCACCTGCCGCCTCGTCGAGATAAAAGCTCATGCGCTCGCTGCCCAGACGCTTTGATACAATGTTAAATTGGATGCTGCTTTAAATTAGTATCCTATATACCATAAAGAGAATGAAAATAACATACCTATTCTCATTTATCATGTATGCAATACCCCATCCATCATCTACTACCTGACTCCATCCATAGCCATTGAAATATTCAGAGCTTAGTTGGCTGGTGGAAAGATACCATTTACTGCTATATGAGAACGCGGGGTCTTTGTAAATCTCAGGAAGCTCCTCGCCAGCAGTAAGAAGCTTCTTCAAACCAAACAGATGTCGGTCCACCCCCTTCCCATTCGATGCCGCAGATATATACTCTACGTGCGCATCTATAGCTTTCCTGAATAAAACTTCGACTTGCTTTTTATCCATCAAGGGATTGGATATTGATTTGCAAAAGGCCACTGACTCATCCGAGACAGAGCGACAAGTCTCAGTGCGACCCTGTTGGAAGCGGCGCACTGCAGCTGATTCGTAAGTTGGGCGATTTTTGCCGTACATCTTGTAGTAAGCAAGTTGAATAATCATTTGTACATAAGCATCTGGAGAACATCTAAATTTTTTGATCAGACCTTTACCGTAGCCTTTATAAGCTTGAACGCGAAGCTCATGTGTGTCAATGGCTTGTCTAAAATCTTTTTTGGCACGCTCAATTTCAGTTTCAACATTTTTGTCGATATGAAGAATAACTTCACAGGGTTCAGGAATATTGGAACGGACAGGAGATTCAGCAAAATTGAGCTTATTTTGGAAAATGGCTTCATTTAAATAGTCATTTAGGCGATGTGTTGGGGTACCATCCATCATTGAATGTTCACCATTAAAGCCAGAGGTGCCGTTGTCATTGATGATAAACTGAAGGGGCTTATCAAACCAACGATTACAGCCATCTCCATGCCAGTACTGGTGAGCTCTTTCTTCGAGTGTGACTGGGGAGGCATCATCTAAACAAACAACAAAAGATGCAGACTCAATCGTTTTGAGAGCCTGTTCATTGCAGGGGTGGGCTGCTAACAAAATATTTCTAGCCTCGGCCCAGATATCTCTGTTTTCTGTTGTTAGAGCTCCAACAGCTGGAACTTTTTTGGCTCTTTCGTAAATGCGCTGAAACTGCTGTTCTAATTCAGATGTATTCAATTGTATGCCGTCAAATTCATGGAAGACTTTGAATAACTGATTCTTTCTTATTACTAGAATATGTTTATTCTCTTTGTAGGGATATTTGACCGGCTCATCTGAAGGCTTTTTGGGAATACGACACGCGTTGAACATCCACTGATAACTTTCCATGGACATGGGTAGTTTTTTCATATACTCAGGCTCCAGTGTCCCCTCATCTACCTGCTTCTTAAACTCAAGGACGGCAGTGCTAATTGCTGCAGCTCTCTTGGAAGGATTTCGTCGGAAGCGGTCATCGCGATGAGAATAAAAATAACTGACGTATGGTACGACTGGATCTCGGTACAAAAGGTATGCAGTATCATTCCACCACCTATACACCCAGTTCTTGATTTGTGGATCTTCCCGCCGGGCAACAAGCCTTTCCTGTAGCTTTCTTCCAATTCCACCTGGCTTCACGAATTCCTGGACAGCCCTCGTCGTGGTTTCATACTCAGACTTTGAGAGGAGCGGATGAACGGATTTTAAATATCGAGACGTTGTTTCTTCGAGACTTGGAACCGGGAGCTTGGGCAGAGAATCTTCGAATCGTAACATACGGCCTTTGGAGAAGTCTTCTTTGTAGCCATCACCATTGGTTTGATAATTCCTTGTTGTCCTGGACATGTTCTATAAACTTGTTAGATCCGATTATATAGAAAAAGTCATAGACGGACGCGTGATAGGTAAGTATAGGTGAGACTGTTCCTAAATATTCTATTACGACCAGCCCTAGTTATCTCTCCAAACATTCTGCCACGCAACAAGTGAGAAGATGTATGAGATGTCGATCTAGTTGCTGATCCAGTTGCTGAGTAGTACCAAATGAATGGGTTAAGATAGGAACTAGAGAAAAGTTCTCTATGCTAATAATATCTCTATAACTGTGATATGAACTGGAAAGTGAGACAGAAGGTGGATATAGCAATAGACATAAGAATCACAGAGCAAGCCAACATCAACTGGCAGTCTATGTCAAATGACGCCACTTAAAACAACCGCCGCTCCTGACCAAGTTGCCCGCACGAACAAATAATTTGAGGTAGTATGCACTCATGTGAGCATTGAGTTTAACTGCGGTTTGAAATATGTATGTAAACATGGCCGACGACCTTGGACCGAGGCTTAAAGTTTACCTTAATTATGTCGTACATGTGAATGATGTAACGATCCGAGCAAGTATGATCCCCCGAGTTAATTATGGAGCCGATAGTAGCCGACAAATGGGTCGGTCACATGTTTTGGTCAAGGGCCGAGGAAGCTCAAGCGGCTCGTGCAAAGTTGCAGGGTCACTCGCTCCGTAAGGGGAATCTTCTCATCCACCCTGTCCCTAATTTTGAGACCAACGATTGATTAACGGCGCCACTCCTATGAAGGAGCAATACATCGAACTCTTTAAGCATGAGTAATAAGCTCTGTCCCAGCGAGTTGTTTGGTTTAATTAGCCTAAATTCTCCTGATCTGGAATCGTTCCAGTTCTGGGAAGTCCTTCAGACGCATCAGGTTCCTGGCCAAGCTTGTGCGAAAGTAAATACCAGATAAAAGGTTTAATTCCCAGTCATGATATAATTCGCACTCGAAATAATTCACTAGGAAAAAATTTATAGGCTTCAGTGGTTCATTTGATCTGAACATTCAATCTGCGTTAAAAACTCCAAGTATAATTTCGTCTCCATTCATAACATGGCAGGATAAACTAGGGTTATATGAAGGACTTTTAGCAAAAACACCTGGTAATTTGTGGTCGATTACATTACATTTATAATGATAAAACCGATAGGAGAAAAAAAGGGTGTTATTAAACATATTTGAAAGCAAGAGCACTCAACTATCACTCGATTCGCTGATGAAAATATTACGCCGCTTGTTGCCCTAAGAAAAATGCATTTTCTAATATCAATCACAAAATATGAACGATCTGCTTTCCTTTACTGGGAAGAGAAGACCCTCAGATCCAGTTGCCGCTCCCCAGAAAAAACATCTCATGAAAATTATTCGATTAATGAGTTCTCGGAGTATTTGGAGTGTTTGTTTGATACCTTAAAGATTTAAGCATGACCCTATGAATCTAGCACCAGTGAAGCTGGCTGTGACTACGCAAAAGACGTTGATCCCTACCAGATTTAATCAAATATACTCTGGAAACAAAAGGACAACTACCTACAAAAGCTTCCTCAAAATTTATCATAACTTAAATCTTTTACTACTCACCGTACACATCGAGTATCGAGTATCGAGTAATGAATGTGATCTCTGAACCTAGTGCCACCACTCTTACCTCCAAGATTCCAGATCAGTCAATGACTATGATTAAAGACTATGGGGGGATATTACCCAGCGCTCATTGAACACGAGACAATCCACAGAATTTGCACACACACTCGTGAACGCTGGATCGGTGCCATAATTTTAGAAGTAGTTCTGCATCAGCATCACCCCTATAACGCACCTTTGGTGCATACCACTCTTAACATCCTTTCTGTTCTGTTAGACAATATTGAACACGTTTTGTTTTTGCGAATTTTTGAAAAGGTGTAACTTTAACAAACATGTTCATTTCACCATTTCAGGAAGTCTTTAGTGACGAACCTGACTAGGCTGGGGCTATTTTTTGTCCTATCATTGATTAAATGGCTTTGATACACGTCGCTATCTGCACACTCTAGTGACACAGGAAGAAATGCGGAATCAGAACATGGCTTTTCTATAACTATATTAGTTTCATCGAATATATCTGGTGGGTCTTATCAAGATTTTTTTTTGTTGTGATGAGTCTGATCTAGAGCTTGCTGGGGATCTAGGGACCTCTGATATCCTCCCTTCAGGCCTTTCCAATCGATATCGGTATGGTAAACAGCCTCCTATGACGATCTGGAACTGAAAGTTTCAACCATGCTACCAAACTAGCCTAAAAGAGACTCAACTAAAATTTGAATCCTAGTGCATTTGGCTTTATGTCATGAATTTTTTCGTGTCACATTCTTTGTGCTTTTTCGTTGCCTTCCAATGGCCTCATTGGCTCTTCTTGGAATCAGACGTGAAGTCTTGAGATAGCAATTCAGTAGCTGAAAGAAAGCATATAGCACTGTAGAAAAGTGTTCTTCTTGAATCTATCATCGCCCTACCGTTTCGTTCGTATACGTCACACTCACTTATCGACCGATTGAGCTGCCCAGAGGCTCTCTCATGATCTTATCTCGAGCTCAGATTTGCTCAACGTTATAAACACGGCAAACTAGAGCTTTACGAGTACTTGTAGTAATGTCTAGATTTATGGTCTAGGCAGACGCCATTTCGATATGAGTGTTTTTTCATCTGGGGTGCTTTGTTTGGAGGAGACAGGAAGGTCATAAATATTTTTTTCGACTTACAACGGGACAGGTGGATGAATTGTTATTCATCAATTATTACAAATAATTACGACTGACTTTATTTCTCCATATGGATTCATGATTTAAATTTTGAAAAATAAAATAGCGTAACATTAGGAACATGTCATCTGGATGACATTTATATAGGCGTACCCAGACATTATACCACTACTAGTGCTGTTCAAACAGAAGTATAGAAAGACTTGCGTCGGGACATACGACTACATCAGTTGTTGGAAATAAAACTGAGAAAAGCAGGAGAGATGTCTGCTCGGCTTTAAATTGACATAGATGCCGGAGTTGTCTGCCGCTGGGAAGTTTTTATGCGTTTCCTTCATCGTCCGAGGATGAAATGCTTAATAGTCTTGATTGGCTAATTAAAGGGGCGGGGTAACGATCAATGGGTCATGTCGATTATACGCCCTCTAATCCCTAACGTTTATTGACTCTAATTACATGATTGAGTATTTAACATTACATTAGGCTCAATTCCTGAAGGCGCCTATACAATGATGTAGTGGTGTCACTTATATTTTACCCTCGGCTGACTTTTGATCAACAATAATGGATCAGCATAAAAATACCTCGACCTCGTGTACAAATTTATTCACGGAGTTCCTAATACTTATGAAGAGCGATGACTAATCTCTAACGCGAAAAAAACAGAAACACAAAAAGAACTAAGGACAAATACTCTCCCCCCGATGATTTATTCACAAAATGTAATTTTCAGAACTCAAATTAGAGATATCTGCTGGGTTTGGTGCAGCAGTCTCATCAAAAATAAAATTCAGTGAGATGAGAAAAAATCCCGTGTGCTGCTGCCAACTGATAGCCGGAAGATGCGTACAAGAGTTTTAGCTCTTGCAGTGTCGGGCGTGCGGGGTCCGTCCGCCTGACCCCCTCTCTTCATTCGGAGCCGAGTGTGGCCATCTGCCTGACCCCGCACGCCTGATACCACGAGGCCCAACTTTTCGTACACAAACAGCTAAAGTCCTGAACACATCTCCTTGCCATCAGTAGGCAGCAGCATACGGAATTTTTTCCGATCGAACTGAATTTTGTTTTTCGCGAGCTTGCTGTGAGGATACTCAGTTGAACAGACAGGCGACACTCGGGGCTCGTACTACCGCAAATTCTGCAGTAGCAAGCTCTTTGAGTTGTCTGTAGTCTGTATGTAAGATCTTCTATTCTCTAAATAATTCTACTGCGCGCAATATATATACGTACGCGTCTAGAGTAAATATTACATAAGCCTAGGATCCTGGTCACAGTCCACGTGACCAGGATCCTCAGCTGCACCAAACCCAGTAGATATCCCTGATTTAACTTTTGAAACGGCCAGATATACTTTGTATTGTGCATCTGCGCACACTTGGCCGGGAATTAAACATTCCCCAGCAGCTCTAGACCCACTTGGGTTGCTTGTGTAGATAATTTCGATGTTATTAGACAACTTGACACGCTTGGTGGCTTACAGCCGCGCAAGCACGCCAATCGTCCCATGGGAGACAAGAGGCCGGGTCAATCCCGCGAGCCTACTTGGCGTTAACCGTTGATAATAATAATAATAA
>JAKRRZ010000651.1:0-15831 GCA_022627015.2 Podosphaera aphanis | reverse complement strand
AGTTCGGGTTGGATCAGGGCGTTAATGTAGACAATATAGACTCAAATATACCAGATCATTTGCAGAGTATCTGAACCTTCATTCTTGATCAGTCTCTTTGAGTGACGTAGCACTGGCAGGACATCTGCCCGCGATGCCTTCTTCCTGTTCCACCCAAGTACACCCTGCAGCGAAACACTCTGAAAGAAATACCGCTACGAGTCCCGGGAAATGTGTGCCCTTATCAAGAATTCTGAGGCACACATCTCACATTCATACAACTAGTCAAGTAGCAGTTCCCTGCGGTAGCTTTTACAACGCCGAAATTACGACACCTGAACATTTTCATCTACAACCGTGCTAACATTTTGCGCCACTCATCACCGCTCGCCAGTATAGCCTCGAGCAACACCGACCCGTCCTATCTCCACACGAGCGGCGCCTGCACCATCCTCAGAAAAGTCACTGCCAAGACCGGTCCAGGTACGCTGGGTGCGCAAGAACTCCGCACCCGGACTACATGTTCCATTCACGGTTGCCAGATGATCACCTCTGGTCTTACGAGAAAGGGCGGTGGACCCTTTGCCTCGACTGGCTGAAGGATGGTCGGGTTTGGTGGTCATTTGCATAGGTCGGGAATACGAGACATAGCGCCCAGTGCGAAGATCAAATTCGGGTGGCTCGGATTCTGATTCAGATGAGCTATCGGGGGGGGCAGTCTCGTCAGATTTCTCTGGGGCCCGCTCTTCTTCTTTATCCAGGCTAGCTGATTCACACTCGTCGATCGTGTTTCTCTCACCAATGCCACCAAAGTCTCCTCTCCATTCTCCCTTCCAAACCCTAATTTTGTCACTCTGTAGAACCCAGTCTAATTCCCATGGGGTAATGACAGGCCGATAGAAATCCTCACTCTCCAGTAAACTACTCTCCCAGCAACCAACTACCACCCATCCTCCCACTTCGCTAAAGTTGGCCATCTTGGCCGCATTTACTTTACCGACGACAAAGGTATAGTACTTTTTTCCCGCGTCGCGAATCATCTTCTGAATCACCTTGAGAGCGTCGAGATGATTCGCGACCGAGAGAGTGTTGATCAGGATGCCAAAGATCGGACATGTGTTGAGCGAATTGAGAAGGGCGTAACGACGACGGATGAGATGACTCGTTGTAGCTTGAACCACATTCGGGGAAGCCGCAGATGACGCTGTTATGGTTGTTGTGGTGGGGAAAATAAACATATCCTTGACACGCGAGCTGAGAGTTAGCAGAAGAGCAGGCGGCGGTTCAGAGATGTGAAAGAGCGAATATTCCCGCAAATCTATCTCGGGTGCAACCGTGCGATTCGGGATCCTTGAAGCCGGATCATGCACCACCTGAGGTACAATGACGTTTGCATAGCCGCGCTCTGCTAACCTATCCGCAACAGCCTGCACGTGGGAATGGTATGGGATATCTGCCATTAAGACGACGCGCTCTTCCACTGGGAACGTTGCTGCAAAGCTCTGGGCTACGGCATCGAGGTCTAGTGGCGGCGCAGTGAAGACGTAGATGACGGGAAGGCGTGTCGTAGGTGAGAGACACGATCGGCCGTAATGCACAATGACATCCGCATCGACGTGCTGCGCTGCAACTTCATCCACACAGCACGAACCGTATGCGGTATCAGCGAGAATATAGAGACGAATCTCCTCTCCGTTTTCGCTCGTTATCAGAGGGCTTGGCGTAGTAGCTGGTCGGGAGGGCGGAACAATATCTATTTTGAGTCCGTTTCCCCCTTCCCCTCCCTCTCCTTCGTCTGAATCACTTAACACGAGGCCGTTCATGCGCAGGGGTGTTA
This sequence comes from Podosphaera aphanis, assembly GCA_022627015.2. Taxonomy (NCBI): domain Eukaryota; kingdom Fungi; phylum Ascomycota; class Leotiomycetes; order Helotiales; family Erysiphaceae; genus Podosphaera; species Podosphaera aphanis. The sequence continues at coordinate 14,015 of JAKRRZ010000651.1, read as the reverse complement.
GATGAGAATCGAGATGCTTCACGACCCCATTGACCACGCCAGACTCCATCCCGGGAAGTTGTTCAGTAGTGGCCATATCCCTTGAAACTGTAGCTGCTTCCGAAGCTGCCGCGGCGCATTGAGTCCTGCTCTCCCTAAGGGCTATCCGAATCCCGTCAACAACCACTCCAGCATCGCCCAACATACCATCGGGAAATTGTAATGCGACTCTCTTCCGACCACTATTCAAGATCTCCCTCGCTGTTCGCTCTACCTCATATGTACGCCAAATCTGCTCTTTGAGTAGCGGGGTCTTGTCACGCGGCCGCGCGATTTTATAACTATCATAGCCATAGTTTTCGGGCGTCGACAGGATGGGGGCTTGGGTGAGAACTGTGCCGCTAGATGATGGCTGGCAATCAAGATTTGCTGAAGAAGCATGGCCACAACATGTCCTAGTTGTTTCCGCCATACTTGAAGTCCGATAGTGGAATTATTTTGGCCCGAGCCTAGGGCGGGGTTCATTGGCGGTGGCAGAAAAATATTCGTGTCGAGGATATCTGGGCATCACAGCCTTTGTCACTACCAAATGGTTTAATGCCATTACAATTTAAACACATTTTTCACGTAGTTCAAATTACGTTAATTCATAAGATCCGAATTTCGGGAAATTCCTGTTCGCCGTTGCATGTTGACAAAAGTATAAGCTCCTAAGCTTTTAGGCTGGTCTCATCAAGAGATGTGACCATCTTGTAAAATTACGACTTGCAGATATTTTAGGATAGAAAATATTAACCAACCCGGTCCTAACTGATGCCATAGGTTTAACAAGAATTTGTTCACTACAAATGCACATACATCAATCATTATATTCTAGCCTACCCGCTACAGACCGATGCAAGCGCTATTCTAACTTGGTAGCAATAAATTCTCCTTGAAAATTCAACACTGGACACTAACTTTATTACTCCTATCTCGACACTCGAAGGAAGTATCAAGAACCAACACCCGATAAGACGGGCCATATCATGAAAAGTACCTGCTTAAAATTATAATTTCAAAATATTTTATTTTGCGAGTAGAAGTGACGGAAAAAGCTATGATCAAAATTATTAAGCAAATAAAGCTAGAAAAAGTATTTGTCTTCATCTATCTCTATATCATATTTTGAGATATTAGCAGCTTTAACTTTCGGCACATTGTACCTTTGTGGTGGAGATTTCATCGACTGCTTGTCATAAAAAGAATTTTGACTCGTACTTGGCGCCATTTCTATCATCTGCTCCCGTATTGGAAAAATTGAAGGCTCTATGCCATCTTTGCATTTTTGTGGTATATTTAATGTTGAATCGAATATATTACACTCGAAATCATCACAGGTGAACCTTTTTTCAGTTTCTCCTTGGCTCGTTGGACTTGAGAGATCAGATGGGGCATGAAACGTGCGACCAGGTGAAGTATTCGTGCTGGGTAATTCTGAGCTGGAAATTTGAGATGTTTCACTATACTCAGAGATAACTTCGAGTTTACTCTCCATATGACGAGCACGAGAGGTTTCATCTATATGGCGACTCATAATTATAGGCTGTAATGGCTGCCATCTATCCGGAACAATCCAACAATGGCTTTTCGTATGCTCTGCCTCAGGTTGATTTTTATTTGCGCCTGTCCAAGGCGGTGTCCCACGTAAAGAGCATTGCAAATGATAATCGACATCATGAGTAAACTGAAGGTTCGGAACATCTACTGAAATTGAAGCAAGAACTTGAAGTATTCCATAAATCAGTATCCAACGACCTCGTCGAGAATTGTAAGGATCGTGATCGGCAAGTCGGTCACTCTGTTCAAATTGAATGTAAGAGTCTACAAGATCATTTGTGACGAGTTCTGAGCCAAGGAGATAAACGTTGGTCGAATTCTGATACGCAATTGCTGCCTGTCTCTCGAGCATAATATCTTCCTGGGCTTTTTTGGTCATCTTTCTTGGGCTGATTTTATTTGGCTCTGGAGTCAGACAATACGGGTGAGGAATATGAGGATATCTCATCTGATTGTCAAATGAGATGAGAATGTCGGTTAGAGGAAGTTGTTTAGTATCAGGATCAAAAGAGCGATTTCCAGCACATATCATTTTCCATTTCCGACCTGCCCGTTCCTCAACACCATCCCAAGAGATCGTCCTATTGACCAAGTAATCATAGAGGGCTGCAAAATCTAGACTTAGCTTTTTAGACACACTTCTTGTAAGCCATTGTTCTCTATCATCCTGACTGATTCTTGGCGGCCACTTGCCGTAGATTTCCTCATAGTGCTGTATCAAGAATTTTCGAAATCGATCAAAAGCAGAGCGTGCCGTAGAAGTTCGTTGATCGGTGACGTCCCACATGTCACTAAAATCAAAGGTGTCTAACCGACATTCGCAATCTTGAATTAATATCTGAGTATCGATACTAAATCTATCGACCAGTGTTTTAGTTATTGGTGATAGAAAGCGATACTCAGGAAGAAGTTCGAATTCCTTATCAAGATCAAGAGCTCGCATACCAGTAGTGTGACAAAATGCCTCTTTCCAGCCTTCATACCAATGTACACCATCTCCCTCGGCCCAAGCCAGCAACGATAGCGCCGAAGAAGGGTTGTAGCGAGGGTCACTGATAGATCGGTTTTCAATCCAATCAATAATCATGCCAGCCGCATCTGAATCCGGCATATATTCTTCTATACGGTCTCGGAGATCATACAAAGCTTGGTACATCGTTTGGCCCACCAAAGAGGCGTTATGCAGCAAGGCAAAAAAATTTCGAGTCGTGATTTGATGACGAAGAGCGTCTGCCTTTGAGAGTTCAAGGGATGCGGGAATATAAATCTGATATGAGATAAGGCCATCTAATTGAGTCTCCTGGTGCATGGATAGATTTCTTTGAAATCTCTCATAGGCAATGTTTTCGGTCGAGCCTTCGTGAAGCATCCGAATTAAAATGGCCGATTTAGTAGCTTCTATAATGTGAGAACTTATGCGAAACGATGGAGGTGAACAGGGAAGACCCATTTTTGGTTCGCAAAGATAGATAAGTGTATCTCCATTTAGATCGAACAGCTCTGGGTCTTTTCTCAACTTCTCCCATGGCTCTCCCGGCCTTCCGTATCCAAACCATCTTCTTAGCTTGACTTTCAAAGCAGGTATTTGTGCTGTGGACAAAAGAGAGCAATGCTGCTGGAAGTAGGATGGGTTGTCCAAGAATTCTTTTGCAGGGCTTGAAATATGATCGTATAGGACATCGAATTTTTGCGAGTCTCGTGTATGTTGATGGGTTTTTAGCTTTGTTGATTGTTCTTCTCTTATTCCCAAAACTTTTCGTATCTTGTTCCTACATTTGATACATTTTTCATCCATCTTTACACGAAAAGAAGACCGCTCGACTTGAGATAGTAGATTCTTTGGATTAATTTGAGATTGAAGAGCAAAACTGCACTTGAGCTTTGGATAAAGATGCCCATCGTGATAAAAATTAGTTGAAGGATTTCTGTAAAAAAGGTTACTTTGAGGTCTGTATTCAGAAAAACAGGAAAATTTCGAAAGTATAAGATCCGGAGATAGAAAGTCGGCTTGATTTCGAGCATTCAATGGCTTAGGGTGACTTTGCTGTGATCTCGTGGCCTGCTCGACGCGAACATAGCCACTTCTACCGGACATTTGCTGTTTAAATTGTGAAAAATACTCTGCATTAAATGGTCTTCTCAGAATAATTGTGCATACCGAATTCTAGAGTATTTTCCGGGACAAAATTTCAAAAGTTGTCGTCTCTGATAGAGTGATGATTAGATTTAGAACTGAGCAAGTATTTCGACGGGACTTGGTTGAAAATACTAAGACTAAAGAAAATTCACGAGCATTAAACAATGAAGAGAGAAGAGGAAGAAAAATTCATTCTTTTCTTTTATCTACGAGGCTGGATACACTGATCACTTGCCTTGCACTAGTGGAGAATTCCCATTAATAATGACATAATACTGGAAGTCAGGCCGTCTGTTGAAAAAAGGATATAAAACGAAAGTGAAAGAAAAGAGAAACTTTGGGTTCAAAGCCTAAAGATTTCAACACCCATTTGGAATTTGGGAGAATTATTGCACCAAGGAAATATTTATGCAATAGCAGTAGCAGTCAGGGTGAGCAGATATTTATCATCGCCAAGAGATAGAAGGTGTTTTCACACATTTGAGGTCTCAAGTATACTAAAGCTTTGATAAAACAGACACACTCGCTGGAGAGAAGAATCGGACAGAAAATTTCAACTTCAGTTGAAGCAGCAACGCCGTGCTAGGATACTATTCAGATCTAGGAAAAATGACATGCAGGAATATACGAATTTTACCAGCGTATAAATTAAAATTGAAGGTAAAGTGATGATAAACATATGCAGTCAATATTCATTTTCGATTCCAAATTCACATTCTCTCTTGTTTCTCCCCTCGTATAATCAAGATATTATGCTTCGATGATTGACTATGTAATTGTCGAAATAGATATTGTTCGCGAATTTCTAACTTTTCTCGTCATTAATACGTGAGTAAAAGTTTTTAGGTTTTTCTTTCTATTCTGGAAGTAAATGTGAACCGAAAGATTGAAAGCTTATGCTGGTCCATCCGTCAAGTCATAATCTCTTCATCTTTTTATCATCGCTGATCCTTCTTTGGAATTAATGCAAATTTTTTCGTGGAAAGTGCTATTAAAATAAAACATAGCCCAAACTACCCACCCATAAGAAATAGTATGAAGTTTATAAAATCAAGAGCTTGACACAAGTGAGACGAAAGCTAACCAGCTTATCATTTGACTTTCTACTGTCAAAACCCAGCTCCAAAAAGTGAAATGTAATATAAAGAACTGCATGATGATTTGGTGAATTTCAAGGAAGTTCTTCTTTCAAAAATTCCTCGAATCCAATAGCCTCACTAATTGCTGATGGAGGCCTGTTTTCATTTTCAACACTTGCTAATGAATGTCTGTTTCGATTTCCGCAATCAGTCTTCATTGGGGATAATTTTGTTGTTAGCAGCAGCTTTCTTGTACTTATGTAAAGCACCACGTTCACAAGACCACTGCAAGACATCAATGTAGCAGCACCAATAAAAAATTCTTTTGGTAGTTCTATACCGGCCATGTTTGCTGCTCGTCCAGCTGCCAGCGGTAATGTGAGGACTAAATATGCGAGGATGTAGACAACCATATAGCGGGAACTTTTGACAATGTAGCCACGACTGATTGCAAATGGGTCAGAGGCAAATGTTTTAGAAGAAGTAGTTTCCTTTGTAGTCTTTGATTTCGGATTAACAATTGTGAGGGTCGATTCGCTAAAAGCACGAGAATGAGAAGGCCGCCATTGGAAAGTATTAGTTTTAATATGAAACCTAAGGTATATGAATGTAAAGGTGTAGAGGGTGACGGAGCCTAGCTCAGAAATGAAGATCCAAAGATAATGAAGATAAAGACGCTCTGCACTATGTTCTAGGCCTACCCAGCACTATCAGATTCGTCAGTGATGATTCAATATATAGTGGTATTTGCTGTTGCACATACCCATGCGTCTGTCGGAGTGAAGAAATTTCCTTGAGACCGGATCGGTCCAATAGCAGCTAGCATAACGATAAAAATCCAGAGGAAAATAACAAAAGTAACTAATTTAGAGTGAGAGACACTCTTTTTGAGTACAAGGTTGATAAACGTATGTATCGCAATAGCAAGGGACCAGAGACCAGAAGCGACATCACCGACCTGTACCAACAGCCCCTGAAATTCGCACTTCTTGTTCGGCCCAGTCAGATTATTTTGTGAAATCCACCAAAATGATATAACAAAGCCAGAGGCCTGTATCATATCGGCAATGAAGAGATTATAGACGAGCAGAAAAACTTGATTCCGGGTTATGGGATAGGGAGAAAAACGACGCCAATGTATCATACGATATGTAAATATAAGAAAAAACGTGGTAGTTGAGAGGAGTGACACTATTCCACATACTCCTAGAGCAATCATACCATTGCGGATAGTGTTTGGTAAGCCATCTAGAGAGCTAGATGCAAGAGGTACACTGTTGCTCATTCTGACTGCTAAACAAGAGCTTTCTGTAGCTTTTTCCGCCTCTTGAACCAAATTCCATAAGATTTTGCCAAATAAAGCTTTTATGATCCTCACTCAAGATCGCAATCGTAACAGAAAGGGAAGATGAGGATAAAATAATAAGATACGCGCAAATTTTAGGAAAATAGAAGTCCTCATACAAATCTCCCAAGTATGAAAATATAGAAGCCAAACAAGGTAGCTCCAGAACCCTGGTGAGAGATTAACATGGTAAAGGCCATGTCGGCGATGATACCGGTAGCTTCACAAGCTTATGTTGCATGTTCACGGTCACTTAACATCTGAGACGGATGAACAGACAGTCTAAGCAGAGAATAAATTCGTTCGAATGGACGCACAGACAAGAGGCGTTACCAAGGTTAACATTTTTGCTAACATCAGGAACGAGAAGAAGATATCAGAGAGCCTTAGTTAATAATAAATTGGCTTCCAATTCCTGGAATCAAAAGCCTTTGCACTCTTCAATAACGCAACAGGACTGAGGAAGTTAAGTAGCAACTCTCTCCATCACGATAAATAACTCTTGAGGAAGAGACTTTAACGACCAGATCATCAATAAACAGGAGTGAAACAGTCGAAGATAGTAGTTTTCGTTATGTCAAATGTGCATTGTTACAGTGAGGATGAAATGAGGCTGTGGATAATTAGATCAGACAATTTAGCCGTGCACCGTCGGAGGATCATCTTTACTCCGGTAGCCCTATCTATAATTACTAGGACCATCCACCCAAAGTCGATGCTGACCAGAAAAATCCATCCAACGTTAACTACAACCCAAAAATCAAGATCTGTTCTTCAACTTCCAGTCAAGTATCTCCCGTCCATTACGATATGAACTAAATAAAGTCCCTAAAGTATCCTCGACTCAAAATTTTATTAACTTAATCGAATCAGATGCCATTTATATGGTTCGTAAAGCTACTTATCAAATTTTTTTCGAAAAAGCACCTCAATATTTAAAGACGGCATTTTCTGAACCCTCTCAGGTCGTATCATCCTAGATATTACTTCGTACGTCAATTCCAGCCAGTTTCGTTTAGTTAAAGCGGCGTTTGTGTGTGAACGAATTCAGCTTCACTCGTACATGTAACTAATATTTTAATCCACGCTTAAAGACGCCCCTGCTCACATTTATGAAGGTACACTCGTAGAACAGGTGATGAAGCAGGATATGCTCGAACGTCAAAATGGCCAAAATTGACGTACAAATTCATATCCAGAACACCTTCAATTTTACCTGAAAGAATTGAGAGAAAATCCTATTGAGTGATTTTCGAGAAAAAATTTGTAGCAGTCGACGAAGCTGCTACTTGTACACGAAAATGTCTTAAAAAATTTCACAAAGAATGAGCATCAATTCTAATCGAAAATATTTTATTTCGGTGTACTCTCGTTCAGGGTCCACAATGTAAAAAGCCTTTTATTATACACAAGGGTCTATAGCTGGCCTCATCCTAGGAAATATTTTGTGCTGCTATACCCCAGGGCTAAGAACGTGAGGTGGTTAGAAAATGTGGAGTTTCCAGGATTTACTAGCGTCTTTTGGTGTGATATAAGGTTTCACTAATCCTATTCTAGCTTGATCATCAAAAGCACGAACATATTTTGTATGGGAAAAACTTGCCGTCGAAAGAACACAAGTGGGTCTTCTTAGTGCCTAACGAGACTTATTTTGGAAATTATGTATTTTATGGCTAAGTTTATACATGCATAACTATTTACAGCGAAAATAAAATCAAAATCTGTTATATCCTATGTTGGCATCCAGAACTGCCTGACATCTTGCCGGCATTGTCTAAGTGAGTCTCACAAGATTATCTGTCGAAATTTGTTTCAAACTTCTATGACTGTGAGGCACAGATCGTCCTGGTTCCACTGCCTTCTCTCATTTAAATCCGGATAATGAAATTAGATGTAATTCTCATCCAGTTCCGCATGGCTTCAATTGAGTTGAGATGTAAGGAGAACAGCGGCCATTTCAATGGCGCGACTAATCTTTGTTTAAGCACTTCCATCGTTCGGGCTGCTTTGAGTAGAGGAGCGTCATCCCGCGTGACTGGAAGCCTTGGATCAAAATTAAACATACCATAAATGAGATGTACGATTCTTTATGAGTATTAGATTGAGATGATAGATCTTCATTCTTTATAACAGAGCAAACAGAGTCCTTTTTCGTTTCCAAAAAAAGATGCCGCAGTCATTGACGGTTCAACGAAGATAATCTCTGGCGAAGTGTAGTAGCTTGACTTTGTTAGAAATCTAATCTGAAAAGTGTCTTCGCCTAAGAATATTAATTTTATGCAATGGGTGCTTATGATCGGTCTTCGACCCAATTAAAGGCATTAATTGATCTGGTGTCAGACGTTTCCCGTGTTATAGGTAAAGATGCGCAGGTAGGGTCTGCGGTAGGTCCATCTTGGGCATGATTGAACAAATTTTCTTCTGTTAGGTTGAGGGAATTTTTGGTAAAGGTGAATGGAGACTAAACTCATAAGGATGATTGATAATGGTAGCAGTAGTGGATGTGGTGGATGTGGTGGATGTGTTGAGAATTGGTATTGAGTCTTTGGAGGAGAGACACTCAGAGAATATAGGCCAATTCGTCGGACTTCTTAATAGATTCAAGTAAAGGATATATCTTAATTGATTGTTCTGCTTTAACTTATATAAGACTACTCTTACATATATATGTCTAACAAATATCACATCCCCTTCTCTCCTTCCGTGTGAATACGAGGCAACGTGCACACGTCCCTGCCATCACTTGCCACTCTCGACTGACAGAGATATTACGAGTGGAATTCGTATTATTAATAATTGCAAGAGTATCGCCCGTAGAAACAATTGTGCGGTCCTGCTGGTCAATTCCCTGATGACTAAATGTATATACGAAATTCCAACACTCCTCCTGAGCAGCTGGACCGACCGGGCCGAGTTATTTTGTCTGAAAAATTTGCTGTCATAACGGTTTCGCTTTGGTATGTGAGAGTGGCTTCGTCAATAAATCGGCTAACATTTTAGCGGTAGGAATATATTTGATGTTGATCTTTTTGCCTCGGACACAATCTCTGACAAAGTGATAAGATATATCGATGTGTTTAGTTTTAGCCGAGTTCGTGCCCCCTGCAATCGACAAGGCGCTCTGATTATCGCTAAACATTAAGATACCTGCATTTTCAACGAACTTATCCACGACAAAAAATTCTGTGAATAGACGATTAACCCAAACTGCCTGTTTAGCTGCCTCAAATAACGCAACATATTCAGCTTCGGCGGTAGATGTAGAAACTGATTTTTGCCGTCTCGATTGCTAACATACTGGACCACCACCTAGCATAACAATATAGCCAGAGACTGAACGACGAGACACAACATCTCCTGCGAAGTCCGAGTCAGAATATATAGATAATTTCTCTATTTCCGAAAGCTCGGTAAAATATGGTTCAAAATTATAAGTTGTGCAATTATCGATAGAGCATTTAAGATATCTTAGAGCTCTGCAAACGCTGTTCCAATGTCGGTTGACAGGGCAGGAATTATAGCTACCCAACTGTGAAAAGGCAAAGGCAATATCAGGCCTCGTACCATTTGATGCGTATCCTAAGCTACCCACTGCCCTAGCATATGCTGATTTATCTGCGAGCGGCTCGTCCTTTTGTCCAGGCGAAAACCCATCATAGCCGTTCAACGGGGAAGTGAACACTTTTGCGTCCTGCAACCCAAATGAGCAAATTTTGACCTTTATGTATTCAGCCTGAGAAATTTTCAAGGTTCTAGTCACTCTTCTCCGAGTAACTTTCCAACCAATGATAACGCCAATTTCTCCTAGATCTTTTATCGGACAAGCCGAATAAAGTTGTTGCTTGAATCGTATGACATGCTCCAGGAGTTTTCCGCAAATGATCAGATCATCGACGTATACGCCAATGATCATTTGAAGCTTTGTATGGATGTAGATGCAATGGTCGCTATCTGATTTCCTGAACATAAGCTTAGAGAGCCTTTCGTCCAGCTTTTGGTACTAAGCCCGCTCAGATTGTTTCAAGCCATATAGAGCCTTTTGAACCTTGACGTACTTAGTGCCTATCGTTCCCTCTGGACATTTCATGAACACGTCCTCTTCCGACTCGCCTTCGAGGTACGATGTTTTTACGTCGATCTGGTGAATTTCCTAATCAAGAAAGGCGGAAACAGCAAGAAGGATTCTGAATGAATCCATGCGCAAGGTCGGTGAGTAGGTGTCAAAATAATCGATTCCGTATACCTGATTGAAACCTTGGGCGACTAACCTGGCCTTAAATCTCCTATCGGGTTTAATCGAAAAAACCCATCGAGAACCAATTGCCTTTCTTCCATAAGGAATATGGGTAATCGGAATAAACACTTCTTTCAATTTTAGGGATTCGAGTTCGTCAATCGCAGCTTGCCATTTTGCCCTATCTGGACCATCCGTAGCATCTGAAAAGTTTTTTGGTATATGGGTGTAATGGGAACGAGAGACACGGACGCTGCACGTAAGCTATGCCACAAAACAATCTATATTTATCTATGAAGGGTATTTAAAGATGGGAGAATCGCGGCTCTAAATAATCCTTGACGACCCGCCAAGCCCCTATTCTTTTAGATAAGCGCTCCCTAGCTTCTTAAGCGAAGCCCCTTTCTTGCCCTCGGGTAAATGACAAGGCTGGGCCCGAAGGGTAGCCCAAACAACCAGCAACGGGTTTAGCCAGTAACAATGGGTGTCTCTTTCGACATATAAAGCCCCTGATTTTGGTTGCCAAGCAGACCTAGGTGCAATCTGTGTTCGCTGACGTGAACTCCTTCGAACATTTGGAACTTGTGAATCGACGGATATATTTGGTACGGCAGGTGACTCTGATGATTCAGTACCACTTTCGAGATTCTCGATTTGTCCAGATGTTTCCTCTAGATCACCCAGAGTTGTATCTCCAACTCCTCCTGTAGGTGTGCTGTAATCTTCCTCAAGTAAAGGACTACCAGCTCCTCCTGCACCAATATTATCTGATAAATTGACTGGAAATTGTGATTGGGAAGCGGCTGGATTACTTGGAATGTCTTCTCCGTTCTCTGAATCAGTGCTATCGATTTCATTTTCGAGAGTAAGCTGTGGAACGTTGGGCAAAACATCTTCTTTTCTTAAATCTTGATGTGTCGACTAACCCCACTCCCAGAACGACTCCTCCTGAAATTTAACATTTGCAGATATGATCACCTCTTTTGTACCTGGCTTCGAAGGAACATAGACTCGAAACTGTGTTACAGATTCACAATATCCGACAAAGATGCCCTTCAACGATGTTTGCTTCAACTTGTATCTTTGTGGGTCTGTCTTATCAATAAGAGAATAGCAGATACAGCCCCAAACCTTTAAATGTGAAATCTTAGGCGATTAAACATTAATGGCTTAAAATGGTGTTGAATTATTCTGAAGAATTGGGAGTCTATTACGCAAATAGCAAGCCGTAATAACAGCTGCGACCCAAAACCGAGGCGGGAGATGAGCATGAGAAAGTATGCACCTAGCCATGATTATCAGTGTTCTATTTAATCTCTCAGATACACCGTTTTGGTGTTGTGTGTGTAGTGCATAGATTTGTTTCGTGATACCATGAAAATCAATGGTTTATATTCAGATCCGCCATCAAAACGCATAGTCTTTATAGCCCGACCTGTCTGAGGCTCCTTACTTTCTTTGTACATGCGAAAATATTGGGGTACGTCTGATTTTTTTTCATCAAATAAAGCGTGGTTTCACGTGAACATTTGTCGGTGAACGTGAAATAATACAGGTTTCCAAAAATCCCTGGAGTTCGGCATTTTCCCCAGGTATCAGAATGTATCAATTCAAGGATATCTGAAGACTTGGGAAGAGGACCACGGTTTATCTTCTCGACCTGCTTACACAAGTTGCAAACCTCGCATGGGCGTAAAACCTCTGTGATAATATGAGAACCATGATTTCTTCTAGACCTGATAATCGAAGGTTGAAGCTCAGATACATCGATGTTTTTGAGGAGCTGAGGACCGATATGCGCAAAACGTTGGTGTAGAAGCTCCGTGAATTATCCTTGAACGACATTTGAAAATAAAGCGTTAGGGTGTTTTTGGAATAATTGAGGGTGAGGATCAGTATTAAAACAAAAAAATCCTCCTTTAGGTCTTGCCGATGCGATAGCCTTGCCGGAACTTGAGAGAACACAGAGTCCTCCGTTCGAAGAGCAGATTTTGAAACCTTTCGACACTAGCTGACTCCCAGAAACAAGGTTTTTGGTACAGGATGGAAAATACCAGACGTTTTCCATCTTGATAACTTTGCTATTCTTTTCCAGAGTATTCATAAATTCTGAACTTTACTTAAGCCACCCCATGAACCGGAATTGAGAGACCTGAGACTGTGAAATTTGATTTTCGGATGGGGGAGATAGAATGAAATAAGGAACGATCGTGAAATATGTGATTTGTGGCACCAGTGTCGAGTATAATATCATCATTTTATGCAGAAATATCGTAAGTTAAAGCATGTTCCTCCATCATCCAGGCTTCCTCGGAATCTTGTGTATCGCTATTTGGTTTTGCTTCCTTCGATTTAGATTTCTTTCGCTGGACTCTCTCCTGTAACATCCTAACTTTTTTTGCTTTCTTCGAATTTTTGGATGCCCACTTTGACCCGTCAGGAGTATCTAACCAGATGAAACAAGATTCTCGCAAGTGGCCACGACGATTTCAGTGAGCACAAGTTCTGTCCCTTCCTGGTACACGGGAAGAAGATGGACCATTTTCTCTGCTATCGTCAACCAGGACGGCTAAAGGAACTGAATGTAGTTCTCGATAAACTGTCTGGGAAGCCCGGAGAGATGCCACGGCTGACTGAAGTATAATTGTTGGATCCCACTAGGATATGACTGTTGGCATGTGAAAACCACCGCAATATTTAATGAAGTGACTCAGTAAACGCTTTTCATACTGGAGTCAGAAGGTGTGGAGCCGTTGTTGATCAAACCAATTCGATCCCTGATTTCAGCCAGCTTCTACAGGAATTCGTCAATATCGACGTCATCCTCGACAACCAGTCCCCAGAATTTCTGAAGTAAATCCTCAACGTCTTCATCTGAATAGGGACGGTAGAACTGTCTCAGGTTGTCCCAACATTGCTTTGCAGTATAGGTAGGACCAACAAGATGGAATGCAATATCTGGAACAAGTTGAGATATGGCGACGCGAATATTCTTATCTTGCTTAACTATGAGTCCTGCACTGCTAGAGTTGGAATTTTAGCGGTGGGATTTAAATCCTCAGGATCAGTGGTAACTTTTTCATGTAGAATCTTGTCCTCGAGGACATAATCGCCAATTTCGAATAAGGAAAGTGCATCCAGAAAGTGAGCACTCCACCTATTGTATGTTGACTTATCTAGCTTTGAAGCGCATTTCATCGACTTGAGAATTTCAGCTCCCGACATGATGAATTTGATAAATGTGAATACCAAGATATCTGAAATTTTCAAAAATAATTGATAAAACAAAGATAAAACAATCGCACTTTACTCGAAACTCAGTAAGTATAAAAGCTTACTTGGTCTCATAATCTGTTGGAAATGTCGCGAGACGAAGAGTCGCGATATTTCCAACTGGATGTGATGACGGTGACGATACCAACGTCGGTAAGGAAGTTCTTTTAGCTACAGATAATGGGGTCAGATGGTTCATTTAACAGATGCCTCTGGAAAAAGCCTAGCCTCAACTAGCCTGTAGGGTCGGATGGTGGTGTGGTACACTGTCCGGGCCGTTCTCCCAAGTAGAGTCTGGGCAGCTTGGACACATGCCCCACTCGAGACAGGAGAAAGCTGGTTCGAATCCAGTAAGACCCGTTAACCACA
>JAKRRZ010000650.1:0-17688 GCA_022627015.2 Podosphaera aphanis | reverse complement strand
ATTATTGGTAAAAATGTATTTAATACTTGATAAAAGCTAGCACTTTTGAATAGAATATTATCATTTCAACGAGTTACAGGGGTCTCCTACACTTCTTTTATCACGCAAAATTTCCCATACAAATAAGGTTCAGCTATTGTCGGATTAGGTATGGTCAAAATATTGCAGCCAATGGCATATTTTATAATCCCTGTCAGATCTTGGCATTCAGGGGTTTCCTTCACTATTTACCCCTGTAATAGAGTAAGGCAAAAACACCATACATATGATCCCTATCAGAATCTCTGAAAACACTAGATGTATTTCAAAAAAGATGCTACCTAACTAGGCTCAATTGACCCATTTTTGCCCCATAAATTGGATCCGCTAGCTAAAACTTACCTCAGTGGGGATAATATTCATAGGCGAGGCTTTAGTGCATGGTGAAAACTAACCCTAGCTGAAGAGAAATGTTCTACTATACTATCATCCTCAGTCAGACCCATTATCAATTGTGTCTGCAACTTACAACAAACTTTATGAGAGTATACACACGTGATCTAAAAAAAAATACAGGAACCGGTATCCGCATAAGGTCCTAGATTGATATGCCATTGGAGGAATCAGATTATAAACATATGTTCTCAAATTTGCTTCCTTCATTGGATTAAGACAAAAGAAATAACCTCACGCGGGCGAAATAGTAGTCGAGGCAAACTGAATGGTGTGGTGGTGGTGGTTTGCCAAGTAATTTTCGTGCTGTACATGTAAGTCGGAAATTAGGATTACCCTATTGGTGCTAGACTAGTATTGAAAAATCGACTATTTTAAGCGATATCAACCAGCATCCCGCGTGCCTCGGGATTATCGTGTCTGAAAAAACATTTTTATTTATCTTCCTTATTACCCACTGGCTATTTACTCGAAAAAATTCTACAACGCTTCTTAAAGCCTCTAAGAAGAGTCAAATTTTGGAATATCTAGATCAGGCTTCAATTATCATGAACTCAAGTAATGACCATATAATTTCTTGGACGTTAAACACATTAAGTAGGGCCGACGAAGGAGGTAAGTGTTGTTGATCTTTGATTTTTTTTTCAATTCTGTAAAACTACTTATTGCAACGAAAGACCTTTTTAAAATTGCACCACCATACATATCCTCGTACCTCTCACACCTCTCACACCTCTCCTATTTCTCTTACTTGTTTATTTCAGTCCATTTTGTACTGTTCGTTCATGATAATTCTCAGCTCTTGTTTTGAGATCACGTGATAAACACCATTTTCCTTTAAAATGATGTTCATAAATTGTATGATAGACTAATGAATATAGGCATCACAATTTCAGCTTTATTCGAGAACCTTGAACAAAATTCCAAATGTGGCGATGAGGTTAAAGACTTCGTCTGGATAAGTCTCATTCAAAATCCCATTGTCATACTTCAAGGGAGTCCTGAATCTTGCTTGGGAAATTCTCCATTAAGCAAACTAGAACTTAAAGATGTATTAACTTTAGGTCTTGGCCATAAAAAGATTTTGATCAAGAAAGTAGTCGTATCGTCTGGCGACAACTCTTCCGAAAAGTCACAAGTATCCGCCATGGTAGATAGGGGCCATTCTAATCTATCAACCGAAACATTTAATCAAACAGCCGAGGCAAGCAATTTAGCCTCTGAACATCAAGCTACACCGAACTTGTCGAAGGATTACTCTCGCGCACAAACTATGATTTCATGTCCTAAAAATTCCTCTGACTCAGTCAACTCAATTCAGGTACCGGTTGCATCTCCTTTACCACCAAAAACTCCAATCAGTGGGGAGGAAGGAAGTTGGAGAACTCCAACTACCAAGAAAAATGACGGCTCTTCTAGAAAATCAACTTTTACGCCATATGAACAAATAAGGTTTGAAGCTGGCATAGCTGGTGTGTACATCAATCCTAAGATAAAAGGAGCCCCTGAATCAACGAGAGGAAGACCACTGAAGCGTCCACGGCTAGTAGTTTTTAAGTCGGATAAATTAAAGGACCCAAAGTGGTTGGAAACGAAAAAAGGAACCTGGCACGAATATGTTGCTGAGGCTATTGCTTCTCAGATAATTTATGTGGAAAACAATACCCTAGTTCCGCAAAAACGAAAAATTGATAAGAGAAAACTGCCTGAAGACTTAGACACCGCATCCAAAAAGCTGAAGTTATCGGAAAATTTAGTCGAAGTTGAGTCGATTGAAGACCAGTCCCAAGGTTTCAATGCGTCAACGCGAGTAACTCCAGAATTGTGTAATTTACAAAATACTTCTCAATGTCTTGTCCCGAAAAGTATCTCGAGTATGCGACAAACAACCTGTGAAGACTCCACTTCGAATCAAGAGAATACCAACGTGTCTATGCCTATCAACCCATTGGACAGCGTTCAGTCAGGTAAAACACAATCAACAGGGGAATATTTACCTGGCTCCAGCTCTCAAGAACAGGCTTCATCAAACCCTCATGGACAAGAAATAGAGCTGGAATCCCCGCTCATAGAAACCCCAAGAAATTTAAGCCTTGGAACTAATCAAAATCAAAATTCAGCTTCATTTCGTCAAATCCATGACGGTGATACCTCGGAAATATCTTTTCCTGAATTAAAAATTCAACATGATTCTACATATCGCTCGCCATATCTGCCTTCAGAAAAACAGAATAATTTTGAGTCGCCAAATCGGAAAACTTTGAGTAAATTCCCGGAGAAAAATACGATTCAAACTCATCAAAACCATCCAGGTCAAGATGTTATGTACAGGGATATGAATTCCGGTGCCTCAACAAATGAATCTTTTACTTTTAGTACTTCATCGACACACGACACAATACCTGAGACCGACAAGTGCAGAAAGCTCCAAATAGAAGCTTGTGTGCTACCACATGAATCATCACTGACTAAAAACTCTAGCACAACGAACAATACTTTGGCTTGCGTTGCTTCTAGAAACGCAGTAAATCCACTAAATCAAGATACTGTGTCTATAACTGAAGCCAATTCAAGTTCTTCAATACAGATCAGTACTAGTGTTGGCAACTCCGAACCATCATCGGTTAATGAAATTGGAGAGAATATTTCCATCAAAAATCCACAGATTCCGTTTTCCTCAAAATCCGAAGCCGCGTGTACCAGGGAAAGGTCCGAGGTCTGCGAACTAACTGCTCACCTATCCACTGCTCCTAAGGCTCAGAAAAATTTGAAGCGCAAAAACTCACCGACTGATTTACAGGATGAGCAAGCCGTGAAAGAAAACTCTTCGAAGAGAGTAAAATCAGACCCAAAGAAGAGGACTCGAGCTTCTGGATATTTTGGCGGTGAAGACGCTGACCTTAAAAGAGCTGCGGCTCTTCAATTTCCTCCAGAGAACGATCGCTTAATTTGTCGATATCAGGGAAAAGCTGGTAACCTATTGCTCTCAGATAACAAGCAGTTGTTAGAGTTCTATCCCGAAGACCAAAGTACTTCCGAAGCTGCATTAATTAAATTGGAGGTTCATAATATATCTCAAAATCCCATAACTTCAATGGCTGGCTCGATACCAATGGAATTACGAATTAAAGCTTTAGACGAATCAAATGCAGTAATCGTTCATGCATTCGAATATGCTCAGACACCTAGTGCCTCTGATGCGGCTAATAATATGCGAACGAAAATTGTTGCAGGAATTGTCGCTTGCAAGTTTCGTAGTGGTGAAGACTATCATCATCCAGTTGAAATTAAGGACGAAATTCAGAAACCTTACATATGTGAAAAGTGTTCAAAGCGATTTAAAAATCAGAATGGACTTGAGTACCATCTCTCGAAAGCAGCCACCACTTGCAATCCCAATTATGATCCAAAAATTGGACCAGGAAAACGTGGAAGAAAAAGAAAACTTCCTCATGAGCTCAAGAAAAAGAAGTCTCGACAGGCTAATCACACTTTTCTGGATGAAGAATCTCAAAATCCTGATTCTGAAAAAAAAGAAGATGAGAAACAAGCTTCTGCTAATGATTCAAATGATTCGAACAGTAGTGACGATTCTATTATTCAGTGGGCATTGTCAAATGCAACGTCTGGAGTTAGATCTCGTAAGGGTCGACCCATTGGATCACCTGCAAAATCAGGGATCAACGACCAGGAAACCCATAATAATGTTTCAGAGGAAGTTATGCTGTTAAGAAAGATTGCTGAAGAGTTTTCTGAGAATGCAGGTAAGAAAGATTTTTTTTGATTAGTCTCAAAGCGTAAATTCAACTGACTCGTCATAAATTTAACCAAAGATCAGGCCTACAGTTTAAACAATCTCGAGCTTGACGGTTACGAAAATCTGATAGTATCAATAATCAAAGCAAACAATAACGTTTTCCCGGGAGATAAAAGTCTCTGGTATGCCTGTATAGGTGCATGGCTGAAAATACAACGCATGGATAATTTTTCTGGCGCCGGCTTAGTTGCTGCTCCTGAGTTTAAGACTTGTATTCAATATCTTGAAGATCTGATAGAGAATAGGAAACTTGAGAAACACAATGTTGAATTCCTTGACGAAACTGGAAAACAAATTGTTCGATATATTGTTAGCATTCCTGGTACTGATCTAAACTCTTTTACGGTTAGGGAAACTCATGATTTAATCAAAACTTCATACCCTGATCATTATATTCCATCTGAATTTTCCCCTTCGGTCTCGGTGTTAGAGAGGCTTTTCAGTCTCGAAAAGAAGCATGATTCAACGTCAGTTACTCGTAACGAACTTGCACAGAGTCACGATATATCCAAAAAATCTAGTATTCAACTAGAATCTGGTGATTCTGATTCTGATTATACAGGCAGACTTAGAAATCATAAGAATAATGATATATCAGAAAATAGTAGAGAAGAAATAAGCTGTCTTAAGGCTGATAATAATTCACCAGCTCCCAGAAAATCGAGTACTCGAGTTAGAGAGAAACATTTATACACCAAGGTTACTAGCAGCTCACAAAAACCTCCGAAGTCGATCGATAGAACTCCCAAATTACGCACCGCTGTGCAGACAAAAGAATCTCAAAAAGCAAAAAGTTGTGCCAGGAGAACCTCAAAAGCACCCGCTAGCTACCAGTTTTGGAAGCCAGCGTCTTTTTTACAGAACCCTAAATCAGGAGCATGGGAACTTCCCATATCCGCGTGTAGCAAGAACTATACCGCAAAATCGACGTATCGTTCACGGTACTTACCTGAGCCCATAACCTACCTACAAGCAGACAGCGGTACTTGGTCAATTCGTCCTTTTGGCCACGGTGCGACTCCAATTTACTCAAGACCATCTCGTATGACAACCGGAAATCCTAATGGGATATCATATCTGGAGAAAAAGCATAGTTCCTTCCGCCCAATTATGTATCCACCCGTAAATAATATGGTGCATTGTCCATTACCTCTTTCCAAACACTTTAAGGCCGATTCCACCGAGACGAGGACACCTACGTCCCGGAAATCTAGAAGTATAAGAACTAGGACTCAGAAAGCCAGTAACACAAGTACTAAAACACAGGAATCTCCCACAAAACTAGATCCGATTCCAATGGATCATAATGATGAAGGACATGAAACAATAGCTTCTGAAACCCCTCAAGCCTCTAAACGCGCCAAAAGGTACACAACACGCCAGAAAAGCGACCACGAATTTAAGCTTGACCTTGATATTGACATGGAGCCTACTCATGATTCAGCAGAGAAAACTACAAAAGATAAAACCAGTTTAAGTGAGCTAGAAATATTGAGTCTTTTCGAACCTAAAAAACTTGGATCAGAGGCGGCCAGGAATCCAGGGCTTGAAACGCTTCCTGCTAGCTTTGGTATCTCCAACTCAGTTTATACACTAATTACGCAACGTAGTTTAGACTATCCAGTCAACTATCCCAATATTGAATTCATCGTGCCCAATTCCGTCGCCCATGATTCTGATTTTACCGCAGGATCTTGGCTAGTCCCTGATGCTGTTCAATATAAATCCGATAATTATGATTTGCGATGGGACGATCAAACAGCATTAGATCTGGAATCAATACCCTACCGAGACTTAACATTTGCACTTAATATTGAAGAGACTGTTCCTAAAACTCGCCGGCCACAATTTCAACCTTCAAAATCTACTCGCTCCAAGCCAAGTGGTGGTTCAAGTAGGCTCAGATGCACTCGAATACTCACCCACTTGAATGTGGATTTTTGCGGTATAGGTGATGGGCCAGAAGCTTCGGCAAAATTCTTGGGCATTCCCATGGCTGCGGGAGATGATATTGCTCAGTTACGAAAAAGGAACTCGCATGATAGCATGTCGCTCATGGTAGAGAAACGCTTCATTATTGCTGTCGTCATTATTCGGGCTCTCACAGGAGGGATAGAATGCCTAACCGACTGGGTCCTTGTTTCGTTGTTGTTTCCAAAATTCTCGTTAAACTTCATCAAGGGCCACTGGAAACAACTTTTGATTAGACACAAAGATGCAATTGATCGACTTGAACGTGACTTTCAAGAAATTTTTGTCGGCGCCTATGAATCCGGTGAGATCCCATCTATTGACTATGACAATCTCCAGGAGTACGATTGGAATAATTTGGTTGACTGGACCATAAACAATATTGATACGAGTTTTAGCCATAAGCCTATAAGCATTCCAAGTTCACGGGCTGAACTTGAGCGTCGCTACAAATTAGAAGTTCTCGAGTCCAAGGAAAGTTGGAGAGACAAATGTTTTGAAACCAACGCTGCTACATACAGGAGACTTGACTATGCCAGTTTTAATGCGTTGGCTGTCCCGATTAGGAAAACCCAGGAGGCTTCTTCTTATTCCGATCTCACCGATCTTTCGGTAGCTAAATCATGGATTCGAGCCATAGCACTGTCACCCGAAGATGAATCTTCTCTCGATGTGGCTACCAAAAGAGTCAAAGAGTTTGGCGAAGATATTGCAGCTCGTGCTCATGCTGAGCTGATTGATTCGAAAGTAATCATGCAACGTTCAAAAAAGCGTCCCAATTCAAGCAATAGAAGCTACGAAGCTACCGAATTATTCTCCCGGCCACTCCGGAGAGAAGTCAAACCCAAGTGCTTCCGAGATGCGAATGTATTTAAACAATACTTGGACTCGGAGTTTCGGAGTGGCAAGACATGTGTCAGGGTAGACTACATGGCTTGGGACGGGGATGTGATGGTAATCAGCAATCTCTTAGCCAATGGTCGGATCGAGCTCTTAGCTGTGGATGTTCCCAAAGAAAAATTTGGCCTTACGGAGGGCGGCTACGAGACCAAAAAGATTCCTCGAGAGCGGTTACGCTTTGAGGTGGATATCCACCCTACTTCAACTTATATGTTCGAAGAGGAGAATGAAGTAGTGCTCAAGGCACTGAGTATGGGGCCTCCGCGAGGGAGCCAAAAGGCTCTTCCAGTCTGGTACAGCGTAAGTGAAACCGTCATTGAAGTGATGTGGAAAGAAGTATTCTCCGCTGTAGCTCAGGTGATGGCGCTTCGCGCGGGCGTGACCATGCCGGAAGTCAAGCGGATCTTCACGCCGACCATGGAGGGCTGGGAAGTGCAGCTCTTACTGGACTGGGGCAGGCAAATCGGACTATTTCAGCGCTTGCACCCGGACCTCGACGGCTGGATTGTCGGGGAGTGGTGGTGGGCCTACGCCATGAAGTTGTTTGCTCACGATCGCTTCACGACGGGACAAGAGGTGCGCTACGAGCCCAAGGATCCCTTTACGATGGAAGGTCGGCACGCAGGGTGATGGAAGGGTGGGGGATTGCGTTGAACTGATCTGAGCATGACGTTGCGGCGTTCAGGTGCGAAGGATATAGGGTGTCACTACCTGTGGATTGTTTCTCGTTGGGACTCGCTTATTGCCATACGTTCTCATTTATTACATGCATGCTGTAGATTCATAATCAGATATACCTAGGCGCAATTAATTTTACTCTATTTCCGTAGACGCCTGCTCTCATCGCATCCCACGTCTCAGTGGCCCATCAGCGCTTCCTCAGGCAAGCCACGCCAGGGATCTCGCGTCGTGCGTCGTCTATCTTCCCCTACCTCACCCGTCCCCGCATGATCATCAACCTAGCCATCCACGCCGTCGCCGCCCAACGCACGCCTGATCTGCTTCTGCATTATGCTGTGTCCGTCCCGTCCAGCACAGTACTAGTACAGCGTGGTACGGCACGACGTGACGTGACATGACATGACAAGGCGAAGCGAAGCGAGAAATGATGACCGCCTGAGCGCCCCACGCGCGCCGACACTGACGGCCTTGTCCAGCGACGAGTCCTCAGTGCCGACATTCTGTTCGGTTAAATGTTCCGCTACGTGCGACGAGCTGTCAACCGACTGGCCAACCGGTGCAGCGCGTGAGCAACATGCATCCGATCATAATCACGACGACGACAGAGCAACAACAAAATCATAGACCACGAATTTCGGCAGTGTGCAACCGTGATTCTATATCGGCGCGAAGGCCCGTTCGAAATACGTACATGTACCGAACGAGTCGGCGGATCTCCTTATGCCGCCGACACGTCAGAGCTCGTTAGTCGGATACCACGTCAGAAGACGAACTATTTTATTTCTACTATGCATACATGTATCTAAATTGTCGCGGACATGTGCCACTGAATTGATCCTTAAGAACGTTCCGTTGGTTGAGCGTGGCGGCAAATATTGTATCCTTGTGCCATCATCAAGTGATGTAGACTGAATCAAGGATATGTGGAAAGCTTATGATGACAAAGTGCCATGTTAGAATCCTAAGATCTGTCAGTACATTCGATAGTAAGAGTCATTTTTTTTAAGTCTGCTCTATCGCCACCACCAAGCCAATGTTATTAGGCCCAAATCTATATTTTCCGTTTCTAAGATTGACATCAGCTTTGTACGGAGAGCTCAAGTTTCCGAAACGAGATGTGGTAGGGATTTACTTTTTTGCAAACAGGCACATATAGATCGTAGAGATCATATGAAGAAACTATTTGTTAAGTAATCGTCTACTTTGATAGCAAGCAATGTCGTGGAGCTAGCCGAAAAGTATTAAGTGCGCTGTAAAAGATGACCAGACCAAATCTGAAGTAAGTAGAAGATTTTTATGAGGCAAATGAACCCTATAGTTTTGTATTACTAACTAAGCATGATTAATATATGAGAATGATGCGGAAGGGTTTCGGATCTGTATACACGTCAACTGCACTGCCTGTGAGTAATCAGTTTAAGTAAAAAGAAACAAATACTACAAGCAAATTCAGCGATTTTTGAGAGAAACCTGATCCACAGCATCAGTATTCTAAACTTTTAAGGATTCGCAAAAAAAGATTCGAGGGTTAGAACTGAGCTGTATGATCTGTCACTTCCAAGAACGTTAGTAAGACCTGTCATACTATTCTTCGAAAAACATACTAAGATCCTAGAGTCCGGTCCAACATGTAAGTACTATTGGTAAAAAGTTTTAGATTGCTTTCGTGCGAGAAAACAAACTGCTATAGACGGCATCCACAACAGGTGTGGCACTTATCATTCGGCCACCAAAGTATCTGCCGTTAAGGCCTTTGATTGCGTTTTCTCCACCTTGGACACGATCGAATTTTAAATAAATGTCGCCTTGGGAGTTTGGATCTAAGGCAATGTGAACAACGTGACCATATTTTTCTTCGGCTTCAGCCCGAACGTCATCTTCCAGTTCTTTTTCCCAGTTTTCACCTTCTTCCCTGGAGAGAGTATTAGTGATATCTTTCTGAAACATTCTTTCAGTCTACTTACTCTGCTGGATCAAACATATTCTTCAAAACTACGCATCTACTAGCCATATTTACGTTAACTGGTAAAGGCTTAGTTTCTGTCTTGGGTTTTAGAATTTCACGTCTGTCGTCTCGGCCTTTTGTGGTAGGGGTAGCGTCATCAGTCCTAGCAAGTTTCCTCATCAATGCATCTCGACTATAATTGTTGAAATTTACCCCGCCCACGTCAGTGTCATCAAGAGCACTGGCGCCACCAGCGCCTTTGTCACTATCACGACCTCCAGCACGATCAAAGTTACTGCCACCTGCTACTTGAGATCCCCGGCCGCCAGCACCCGAGAATGCAGATCCCTGAAACTGTTGTTGGTGGCTTTGGCCTTGGAATCTTTGCAGAAGACTAGCAGTTGATTCGGGGGTAAACTTATCGTTTCCAAGTCCAACACGTATCGGACGTCCTGCTAGATCAAATCCATTCATCTTTTCAAGTGCTTCACGCGCCTGGTTAGGATCACGAAACCTATTACGACTTAGTAAACAATTTCAACATCCTTAGTAAGAACATACTGTACAAAACCGTAGCCTCGACTGCGACCTTGTTCTTCTTTTTGTAGTTGGACGAACTCAAGTTCACCGAAAGGTTCAAAAACATTCTGTAAATCGCTCTCAGTGATACTGAAATGAATATTACCCACATATAGCCGATGAAATGGTATCTGATTGGAATTACTCCCCGTAGTTTCTGGATTGCGAACTTGTCGATTTTTTTCGGCCTCTGTAAGCTGAGCAATAATTGGTATACCTAAAAGCTTTTGCCCAGTAAGTTGAATAGCAGCAGGGACCGACTCTTCCTTTTTAAACTCGACATAACCGACACTAAAGATTTAATTAGCCAGTGTTTTGCTTCGTGATAGCATATTACGTACCCCTTCGATCGACCACTTACTCTATCCTTCACAATTTGTGCTTCCTTAACCGGGCCAACTTTCTCGAAGAAGGCGATAAGTTCTTTAGTCCTAAGACGGGCGGCAAGTTGTTGAACAAACACTGTGCGACGATCACGCTCATCTTCAGTCAAGGGTGGAGTACTTTCACGTTTAGGACTTCTACTAGGTCGTCTTATTTCAGTCCTACTCCGTCGGTCTTCTCTGGGTTTAATGAGATCTACTTCATCACGATCTCTGTGATCCCCACGAGGCCGGTAATATCTATTAGGGCTTCTAGAGCGTGAGTGAGTGCGTCCACCGCCTCTGTAGAAATCTCCAGCTCTTCGACCTAAGTCGTCTGGACTATCTCTGTGGCGACGTGAGTGTCGTCGATCATCATCACGGCTTTTGCTTCTGCGCCTACTCTTGGAGCTCCCGTGTGCACTTCCGTGTTCACTCATAGGAGTTTTGATGAGTTCCTTATCTCCATTCATCTCTCGACGAGTTCGGTCTCTGCTACGATCACGGCGTTTGCGGTCCCGGTCACGATCTCTGCTTGTATCACGAATTCGGTCTCGATCACGACGTTCATATCGCTCGGTTCTGTATCGGTCATCTGTGTCTCTTAGTCTGGAGTTCCCGTTGATTTCGTTCGCTTTGCCGTTAGCAGCCGAGTCTAGCAAGGCTTCGACGTCTAGAGCTGACATCGTGGATGAAATATACGTTCAGTAAAGTTCAATCTAAGAAATGATTTTGTGAGATGTTCGTGCGTTAGATATGATATTTTAGAGTTGTATACGTAGAACTCGGGTTGATGTAGTATGTTGTCTGTCTATTTTTCGTAAAGCGGAGCCGCCGGGATAGAGCTCGGACCTTTTATAAACCCTGATTGGACCACGGCAAAGATCACAACAGTTTTTATCAGTAAGGCTGCGGTGGCTTGTACTCCTTCCTACTTACGGTCTACAAAGCTTCGATGCTTCTACTTTTAGTTAGTAATTCGATTCTATAGGGGTATTGAAAATAATCCTGCGAAAAACTTGTGTCTATTTGCAAGCAGCAAAAATATATGGCTATGGACATGAACTGATCATAGGATTATTTTCAATACACCGATGGGTTGCATGCTGCGAACAAGAAAAATGATATAGATGAATGGGCCAGAATCTGTGGAGAGGAGAAAAGTGAGGCCAGACAGAAAAAGGCGGGCAAGATAGCAGCGTTCCAGGAGTGGAAGGACTCCTGGACTTGCCAAAACAGGGTGCGACATACAGGCCATCGAGCACCGGCAGATCCAGAATCCTGGGAAGCGGCAAACATAGTCACCGACCAAAATTCTGGCAAGAAAAAATTAAACTATTAAGGTTCACTCTCCTCCATACACCACAACCTTAGCAGGGCCCAGAGCAGCATCGCTACTCAGATGAGAAGCGAGCACATCGGACTCAACGCTTATCTGTATCGAAGAAAGATCCCCGGAGTGGAAAGCCCCATATGCCAGTGTGGATACCCGACACAAAACATTCGACATATGGTAATGACATGCCCTCAATGGGCTAAGGGAAGAGGAGAGGTGCTGCGGCGAGCCAAAGATAGATCCTTTGAAGCCATGATGAATAGCCCCGCAGACATGGCTAGAATCACGCAGTGGATCTTAACCCAAGGCTGGATTGAACAATTTCGACTTGCAGGAGAAGTTGAGACAGCTATGAAAATTACTATGAAGCGAGTGGGCAAAGGATAGGCTGATCGGTATTCACACTGGATGAACAGTGTAATAGCACTTCCTGAAGGATAACTTGGAAACTTGATAGAGACAAGACAGGCAGAACCAGGGGGGGTTCACCGAAAGATTTCCTCCCTTGTAAATATTAAAGTTTTAGACACCAGCATGGACCCATAGGGTGCCTGATCGGGTTAAATGAAATCAAAATCAAAAAAAAAATACACCGATGGCCCTGTACATGTACAAAGACATGTATATGTACATCGTGAGTGAGAAATTAACTTGAATTATTTTGTACATGTATAAACAAGTGTAAATTTTATGAGATAGCTCATTCCATACAATAACCCTTAAACTGTACTTCAAAAAAACACGGAACATGTAAGAATTGCATAAGACAAACGTTCATAAAGTATTACTATTATGCATCATGTTCATTAATACACAGAACCAACATCTAAATTCTAGGAAATCTCTTTAGGGTCCATCCCATCTCCGTACGTGTGTATTTTGCTTAATATTTGCTGAAACCAGTCTAATTTATCTTAAAGCTTTCATAGATAAATTTTTGTAGTCTTATTATCGAGTAAAAACTGAGTTTCAAGCTACAGCTGGAGTGTTCCCTAAAGAGCACCTCTTCGTTTGTCTTAACCTTATAGATGGTATTTGTAAATTATTTATCACCTGAGAGGTCATATTTTTTCCAAAGATTCTTATTCACATGTTTCAAAGCTCGGCCGATAGATCTAGCTTTAGACCTAACTTGCTTTGACACGGATATCTATCCATCTGACATCGGTCGCGCTTGCCTCTGGAAACTGTCCGGGTGGTTTTATTCTTATCATAGCAGCAGACATAGGTGTAGTAATATTTAAATTCAGATTTCTGATAGTGTCTTATTTTCCGGAATCTGTGCTTCCCCGCGTTTCGAATACAGTAAGCCAGCACATTCATGAAGTGCCTGTAGTTATCAGCACATTCATGAAGTGCCTGTAGATATCAGCACCTTCGTCTGTTGTTTCGAGCGAGTGGCAAAAACCGTAAGGAAGTTCAAGGTCAGACATATAAAAAAGATCGAGTCGTCTTGTTTGGCCCTAAAATGTCATTTATGGAAGCTAACAAAGAAGCAGAATTGACTTATAGTTGTACTCCAACTTCTCAGTTTCATAGAAAGCTCTCCCATTCATCTATATCAGGTAGATAACGTTTTGGAACGTGCTTCGAGCACGCCTTCTTTCGTTTGCCCTGACTGTTGATCAGAAAATCGCTGGTTGGGCAAAAACTTATACATGTAGAGCAATTTTCCTTGATTTGAGACTGATATATTTGGATACGGAGAGGATGAAGGATTTGTGGTGTGTATTTGAAGAGCGCGACATTCGATACTACTTATGTGTTGTTGAGGTCAGTGCCATGCTAAGAATGCACAATTGATAAGAATAAAAGGACGCTAAGACAAAAATAGAAGTCAGAATTATCACGTGTCCGTATTTTCTGAAGTACAGATTATGGTTCAATTGCCACACAGACTGGATCTTACTATAGAAACGTAATGATATGGCTTGTGACATTCATCAAAGATATACAGGTACATGTTGTCGCGGTATCAATTGATGATGGTAAACACCAGAGCAAGCCCAAATATAAAGTCAGTTAATTATTAGAATCTACCGAAAGAATTTACAGTTATATCTTCCTATCTTTATATACATATTCTTCCTCGACTATTGTGACATGAAATGACACAATCTTCTTTTTGACCAGCCATGAAAGTTTGTACATGCAGTACCAGCCACAAGTACTTGCCACAGGAGTAGCCTCATGAGTGTCAGCCTCGTGAATCACAGCCATAGAAATACCAGCCTCGTGGATATTCAGCCTCGCGGAGGAAATAATAGGGTTCTGGCGCAGTCCGAACCAACCTTACGGGTCTATCCCGTAACACATGTAAGCACTTGTACCAGCTAATACTAGGATATATCAAAACCTCACATTGATCATTCTGAAACTGGCAAATAACATAAAAGATCAGATCATTTGGTCACCGCAACACGGGAGCTATGGTCAATCAATCCGGTGCTACTACAGCAGAGCCAATTTTTGGCACGTACAGCCATTGCAAGCTTCGAATGTCTAAAACTAATGGAACCAATGTCTTGACGATATCGAGCAATTAAGAAGTCGGATGCTTTAAATAATAAACTGAAGATTTCATGAAATATTTTCTATTTATGGGACAAAAACACCAGGCACATCTCTCGAACTTGATCTGCACCATTTCAATTGAAACTGTGCTACAGTACTCCTAAGACGATAGACTTCCTTAAAGTTACTTAACTTTCAACTACAAAGATAATAACACATGTAACGACTTTGGGGCTGGGGAGAAGAATATCAGCTACAGCGAAAAGAGGAAGGCAATTGGCTCCTACCGCATTCTCGAAAGGGTCTAGACAATGTGCAGTCGTCATGTTGAGATGCCAAAGCTTTTAAAGTCCTCTCACCAAAGATCATAGATTCTGCGACGGCTGGCTAACCGATAGTATTCCTGCAGCCTATGCCGGACAGCATAGGCGTACGGATGACGAAGTTATGCCCACGGTAGTTCGGCACATAATATTAACTATTCCCGAATAAGGCTAGGCCTTCGGGGAAACCTACTGGACAGGCCGCTGGACAGGCCGCTTAACCGTGCGCTGTAGAAGCTACTGGGCTACCTTTTGGGTAGGATTCCGCACACTTCTAGAATATGATGCCTATTGATATAGAGATAGTTGTAACTCGATGCATAACTTCCCTCTTTAGATAGAAAATTAACTACCATTGAACATACAGCTGCTCCAGCCTGTATACATCAATCCGTGACAGATTCTTTGTGCTTAAAGCCCCTATTATTTCCGCTCTAGTTCGCCAGGACGAATTGGGCTCTATCTAGCATGAAGAGCAGAGCACTCAAGTGTATGTAAAAATAATATTGGAATAAGCAAATAAGATTCTTACCATTAATTCAAAAAAGGTGTGATCCAAATATAATATAATATACATTTAAGGAAAAAAGAAAGGGGTTTTGTTCCAAACAGCCATTTCCATAGATTCTGTTGAGTTCAGATGCAGACAAACCAGATGTCCTCCATGAAACCACAACTCCACTTGATTCTTTCTTCTGCTCAAAATATATACATGTGCGCCATATCAATCTTCACTAATGGTAAAAGGTATCAAGAAGTTAATTAAACATACTACATTTCTGACCTTGGGGAGTCATATCACAGGCTGCTCGACAAAATTGAGACTACCATCGTCTTTCTCTTTTCCACCCAATTTTTCATCAGAGAACAATTAAAAACTCTGATGTTAATCGCCCAATATTTACAATTTTACTAAGTAAATTTACTGTTTGTACCAACACGGAAGAGGATTTTTATCGGAGTTCAAGTTGCGTGCCGAACACGACGTCCCAGAAGCGACTTGTTACACCAAATCCGTTTTCGTAATCCATGAAATGGTGTTGCAAGTGATATTTTTTTAATTCTCTCCAGTAAGATGGTAATGTTCGATGGTGGAGGAAGTAATGTGTCAAGTCGTAACAGATATACCCTGATACGCCGCCACAGAAGACTGTTGTTGCAATAGACCAATTCCAGCTGAAAATAAAGTGGGCAAGCTTCCAAAATGGAGTTGCCAATATGATGAAAAGAGCAGGAGGCATTACAAGTCGGAGTTTATCCATAGGAAGATAATGGTGAATACCATGCAGTAAAAAGTGCAACGTAAGGGCAGCTCGATTATCAGGTAAAAATCTAAGAAGATACTATTAAAGTTGTTCAAATTTTGATAGAGATATATCTTACCTGTCCAGGTGGAATAAAAACCGATGAAGAGAGTATTCAACAAATGTCCAGAGGAAGAGGCCAATGGACCAATACCAAGCCTCTTCAGCTAAGCTCGAGAAACCCGGCCTTGAGGTATATATTCCGTATGTGACTACAGGCACCCAAACCATGGGGACTACCCACCAAGCCGTTTTAGAAAGTGGCTCGAGGAAGTTTCCAAACAGCGGTGCCGATGCGCCTCCTTTGTAATGGCGAGGTCGATGAATTTGTTCTAAGTAAAAGTCTTTACTAAAGCCACCGTTCCATACCTGCATCAGAAGGGGTTTGTTAAGATCTAAGAATTGGTACGTTTTATAATCTTCGACTAGATCTGTTTCCCTGGAGAGATCTTCAGCAGAAGACATTCCTGTCGCAGCAAACACGGGTTTTTTGTCGTTATTCTTTAGACGTTCAAGTCTTAGACGTTCAAATAGGCGGGCATCACTTAATTTTAATTTTTCAATTTGGTTTCGATAATCGTTCAGGACTGATTCCATTCGTGAATTCTCAATTGCAAGGATGCCAACTATAGATTCTTCGAGGACTTCGTACGCTGCATCTGAATGCTTGTGTGAATCTTGATCCTTAAGGATCTCAGAAATATCTCTTCCTGCATACTTGAGAATAAGGTTGCCGCCACCAGGATGACTGTCCAGGAATGATGTTACATCGTAGACTTTCCTATCCATAACGACATAGCATTTTGAGGTAGAGGATTGGATCTGGGAATTTGTGTACGTAGGCAGCGTAGGCGACGGCATAATTTGCAGTTTAAGATAACAATTAAATGAATGCTTGAATAGAAGTTTGCGAACCAGCAGGATCAATTAGGTTAATTCGTAAGGCTTAGGGGCTGTACATAAAGTTCAATTGAAGCAGATACCAGTTGAAGCTGTTTGATGGGATGGGATAGGATAGGATCGATCTTCGAGTACGACCGGCGAGGTCCTGGTTTGACCATAAAGGATTGATTAGCTTGGAAGTATTGAAATTGATATTCAGACTGTAACTCAATTGAAGAAAAATCGGACGTTGCGGTCTGACACTCGGGCCCCAAAAGTGATCTAGTCTAGTGGCTGAGCGTCCGGGCTAGTCAGGGGTCATAATTATGGTCAGTGCTTCTCTCTCCATCGGTCATCACTCTGATAATTAGATGCCTTTTGTTGCAGTGCTCGGTATGCAATTAGTTGCTAATTACGACGCCAAAGAGAGAGGGAAGTTAAGTAATATTCGGCCGCTCCTATACATGTACAAGTCTGTCTTTTTCCAGAGTCGTGATATACGCAGTCCCCCCTTTTGGATATGGGAAGTCCCCCCCCCATGAAATCCCATCTCACCGCTTCTGAATGCCAAATCTGTCGAGCGGTGAAAATTAATTCTGTCACTAGTTACAAAACCTTTTAGTTTCAATGTTGCTATAGTAA